>CAUYQU010091845.1:0-19482 GCA_963574635.1 Cheracebus regulus
TATCTCTCCCAACTCCCCACCCCGCACTGTCCCTCCCCTATTTCCCCCCAGCAGACCCTAGTGTGTGATGCTCCCCTCCCTGTGTCCATACTGTGTATATATCCAAAGAATTGGCCATTCTTATAGCTTTCCTTGTGAAAGAAATGTTTGGCCATATTATAATTGGGCTATTTTTCTTTTTATTATAGTGTTTTAAGAGGCATGTATTTACTCAGTAGAATTCGTTTATATATATTTTTTAAATGCCAAACACTTTGCATTCCCAGGGTAAACTCTATTTGTTCATAATATATTATTCATTTTAGGTATTGTTAGAATCAATTTGATAATATCTTATTAAGAATATTGTTTAAAATGGATTAAGACTTAAATCTAAGTCTTCTAACAATAAAACTGCTAAAATAAAACATTGGGAAAGGCTCCAGGACATTGGTCTTGGCAAAAATTTATTGGGTAATGCCTGAAAAGCACAGGCAACCACAGCACAAATGGACAAATGGAATTACATCAAGTTAAAAAGCTTCTGCACAGCGAAAGGAAACAATCAACGAAGTGAGGAAACAACCCACAGAATGGGAACATTTTGCAAACTAAACTATCTGTCTGATAAGGGATTACTAACTAGAATGTATAAGGAGCTCAGACAACTCTATAGGGAAAAAAATATAATAATCTGATTAAAAATGGGCTAAAGATCCGAATAGAGAGTTCTCAAAACAATACATCCTAATAGCAAACAATTATATTAAAAGGTACTCAACATCACTGATCATCAAAGAAATGCAAATCAAAACTATTAGGTATCTTCTCACCCCGGTTAAAACAGCTTTTATCCAAAAGACAGGCAATAAAATATGCTGGCAAAGATGTAGAGAAAAGGAAACCCTCCTACACTGTTACTTGGAATGTAAATTAGTACAACCACTATGGATATCAGTATGTAGTTTCTTCAAAAACTAAATGTAGAGTTACCATATGATCCAACAATCCTACTGCAGGTATGTATGCAAAGTAAAGGAAATGAATGTAACAAAGAGATACCTCCATTCTCATGTTTATTGCAGCGCTGTTCACAATAGCCAAGATGTGGAAGCAACTTAAGTGTTCGCCAATAGGTGAATAGATTTTTTTAAATGTGGTACAGATACACAATGGAGTAATATTGAGCCATAAAAAGAATAAGATCCTGTAATTTGCAACAACACAGATGAAGCTGGTGGGCATCATGTTAAATGAAATAAGCCAGGAATGTAAAGATAACCTTCACATGTTCTCACTCGTTTGTGGAAACTAAAATATCAAAACTATTGAATTTATGGAGATAGAGAGTAGAATGATGGTTACCAGAGCCTAGGAAGAGTGGTGGGTTTGATGGATGGGAAAAAGTAGGGATGGTTAATGGGTACAAAACATCTAGAATGAATAAGACCTAGTATTTGTTAACACAGAAGGTCACTACAGTTAATAGTGATTTATTGTACATTTAAAAATAACTAAAAGAGCATAATTGGAATGTTCATTACACAAAGAATGGATAAATGCTTGGGGTTATGGATACCCCATGTGTCCTGATGTAGTTGTTACACGTTGTATGCCAATATAAAAACATCTCATGTATCCTGTTAATAAGTAGACCAGGTATCCTACTATGCATCCATAAAAATTAATTTAAAAATAAAAAAAATGAGGGGTATTAATGTTTATCTGTTTACTATTATTGTATACTAGTTTTATGACGATCTTGTTGCAGCTTTTTCACTCCCATAATTCGGTGGCAGGAATGTCACAGATATTTTACTCCCACAGTTTGGTGGTCTCCAGATCCTTGTCTCACAACCGATAAGAATAGGGTATGCAGACACCAGAGAGGGGATAAGGCAAAGTAGAATTTACTGAGCAAAAGAAAAGCTCTCGACAGCAAGCGGGGACCTGAAAGTGGGTAGCTGGCTGTGAGGCTGAGTCCAGGATTTTTCTGGGCTTAGAATGGGGAAATGTGTGTTGATTGGTCTATGGGTAGGCTTGGAAAAGGAACCCTTCAATTGGATTGTGGAAAGAACAAACTGAAATAAAGTAGGCATATGCAAGATAGTCTTAGAAAAGGTACCATTCCATTAGTTATAAGTCATCATTTAGAAAGAACCAATTAAGAGAGAGTGGGAATGGAAATTCTCACTCCAGTCTGTGGATTCTATCCAGAACTGGTAACTCATTTTTCAGGCTTTAGACTATCCTTGGCTTGAAGGTCGAGTTTCACCACAAATCCTTCCCTGTCTGTCTTGGGATTTGTCTCTCTCCCATCACTATCAATCTCATAGAATAGTTTGGGTGGATGCAATTTGTATCATTCCATTATCTGAAAAAGTTTGTATAAGTTTGATGGTATTCCTTTTTTAATGTTTGATAGAATTCCTTATTCGTATTTGCTTGAAAGTTACTTCGTGAGATGATTTTTTAACACATTCTATTTGATAATATAAAGCTTTCAAGATTTTTTCTTGTCAATTTTTTGTTCTGGTTATTAAAACTATCATGGCAGAATGTTATTTGTCATTTTGTCTTATCCTATAAATGGCAGTACGGTCTGTGTTATTCAATTTTGATGTGATGTTTTGTGTTCTCTCTCTCTTTTTTCTCCCAGGATCAGTCTAGCTATAGAAAATCTGACTATGTGTTTCATTAGGTCATGAATCAGCTTTTGGTTTTATTACTGCTGAATATTATCTGCCTGGTTTTTGTTTTGTTTTTGTTTTTTTATATTTTGCAGATTTCATTCTATTTTTGTTTTACTATGCTTTACTTCTTTCAGTTCTTTAAGGTGTAACATTGTATTATATGAGAAAAGCTACAAAACACAACAAAATAAAAAAAAATCCAAGACATGTGCCACCCTGTAGTTACCTCTCCTAGTATTGCCTAATTTCCACAATCTGCCCCCCTACTTTTTTTTTTTGGTTGTTTTTTGTCTGTTTGTTTAGTTGGTTATAACTATGGTTAGTTGTTTACAGTTTGGGGATCACGAGTAATGTGCTATTTAGTTTTACATGACTGGGGGAAACCAAACTGTCCCATACAAGTATATGGACATTATTCAGTGTAACTTCATGTCAGTCATAGAGGCTAAGCCTATAATTCAAGCACTTTGGGAGCCTGAGTGCCAGGATCACTTGAGCTCAGGAGTTCAAGACCAGCTTGGGAAACATAGGAAGATTTTATATCTACAAAAAATTTAAAAATTAGCCATGATCTATGCTGCCCAGGAAGCTGAGGTGAGAGGATAGCTTGAACCTGGAAGGTCAAGGCTGCAGTGAGCTGTGATTGTGCCACTGCACTACAGCTTGGGTAACAGAGGGAGACCCTGTGTCGAAAAAAGAAAAAGAAGCAACTGCAATTTGACAGAAGAGGTAATGAATAGAAAAAAATGTTTAAATGTGTTTTTTAACTACAAAAGAAAATAAATGTTTAAGAGACTTAAAAATTAAAAAATATGGGAGGCTGAGGCAGGAGAATTGCTTGAACCCAGGAGGTGGAGGTTGTGGTCAGCTGAGATCGCGCCATTGCACTCCAGCCTGGGTAACAAGAGCGAAACTACATCTCAAAAAAAAAAAAAAAAAAAAATTGTAAAATAACTATAAAGTTAAGACAATTGAATAATTAGATTTTGTTGTCTCTTCTATAAATGATATTAAGACTTCTATATAAGTATATATCATATCTAATAACTCCATATACAAACTCTTGTACCATCCATTTATTTTGATATCTCTCAAAAGACTAAATAATCTAAAAAATTATATTAAGATGAATGTGGAACAATCTCTACTGAGTGTTCAAAGATATTGTGCAATTTACTGTGGAAATTCATTTCTTATTCTTCTGATTGGAATCTACCTCCTGAACTTGAACTGCATGTATTCCTACACGTTTCTTTTCTTCCGTTGTGGAATTTTTCTGCGCGCGCGTGCGTGTGCACACACACACACATTCCTCATAGAATACCCTCAGATGTTAAATGCAGATATATTTGAAAATAATATGGCCACAACTTGATTAAATGTTGATGGCGTGAATGTAAAATACAATATTAAATGAAATTATTTTTGCCTTATAAATTTGAAGGGAACTTATTACATTATCATGTGTTTCCCCAGAGCTATTAGATAACATAATATTTCTTCCTCTTTTACCTTTTTGTTATCGTTAGAAGACTTTAAAATTTTTTCTTTACCCCTAGTGCTCTGAACTTTTGGGATAATTTTTCTAGGGCTGTCTTTTGTCTTTTAATATTGAGTATAGTGAGATCTATCAGTATGTAAGCACATGCCCTTAATATAGAGACATTTCTTTCTCCTATGATGTTTTCTATCCCATTTTACAGTTCTTTTTAATTTTTAACTTAATGATTTCATTTGTCTTTGCTATTTACACATGTTCTCTCTCCTTATGTCGTTTATTAATTAAATGCTATCTTTGTTGCAGTTGTTTTACATATTTTTCATATCAAGTAGAGACTTTTTTCATGGGTGCACTCTTTTGTGAATCTCTTTGGAACATCAGTAGAGTTGTATTATATGCACAAATACACATAATTCTCTCTCTGCATTTTTAAGCATATTCCTATAATTTTATTGCTTTCCTTTAGAATCACTATTTATATTACTTTATTGAAATATCTATTATATCATGAATTCAGTTACCCTTGGTTTCAAATTGATTTTAAGAGTTATAACAACAACAGAAAAAAAAAATAGCACCTTACTTCTCTGGCCTTTACTCTGGAAAATACCCAAACACAAGCCTGTTGGAAAATTTTATAACGATCATTTCTTTAGTGAATCAAACTTTTATTCCTATGTTCCTATCTGCAGAGATTTCTATATGGAGAAAGATGTTGAGAGTATAGCTAAATCCTGTCTAGATGTATTTTGAGTAATGACTGTCTTTCAGACACACATCTAATGCTTACCTCTGCCACCTACAAACTCCGTGATTTAAGCATCTCCAATATGTTGAAAGAACGACTCCTTTTTGGTCCTATCTTCCACCATGAATGCACTATTTTGCAGCTTTCTCCTTCCTTCATTCAGCAGTTTCCATTTTCTCAACTTTTCTTTCTCCCACCACCCCCAAAAAGGTTGATATACTTTTGGAGAATTTATATTATCTTCATTGTGTATATATTCATGTAAAACATCACCTTAAGTTGGTCTCATTATAGGTTTGTGGACTAATTTAGGTGAAACTAGATTGCTATAATTAAACTAAAAGTCCTTGTTATTAGAATTTTCCTTTATTAATTTTAAGTGATTTTCCCATAAACTACAGTTTACTAATAAACCCTTCTCTCAGTGTCACATTCAAGCATACTGAAAGACAAGACTATAAATGGGGCATAAATTATTCTCACTTAAAAATATGATAAGCATTTGCAGCATGAATGTTTGAACACATTTGTGAGTAGAGGTAACAGATGTTTATTTGAACTCTCTAAACTAAATTTATCATGATGTCAATAAGGTAATTGCATTTGAGCTGTGCAATTTATTATAGGAACTCAATGCCTTTTATTTTACCTACATTATGCACTCTACATATTATTTTTTAAATATAGACTCAAAAAATTTTACAACTTACTACTGAATATGCACATACGAAATGAGATTTCAGTTAGTAAAATGAATTATGATTTGCACTAGCATCAATTTTGTACAACTTCAAGAAGTACAGATATATAGTTTTTTTTCAATGCATATGATAATTCAAATTAATAAATTAGCTGCTTTTCTTCTAAAAATAAATTTGGTTGAAGTTTTATTACTTGAAACTTCCTCTTTGCTCAATGCCCATATTCTAGGTATTTCTTTGACATCTGTTTCATATATTAACATTAAATGACATATAGATGATGCTCAATAATATTTTAAATAAATATATTTATGAATCCTTTACCACTGTGTGATTTTTAGTTATATGAGGAAACTAAACTTTAGAACATGTAAACAACTTACTAAAGTCTATGTAATTAGTAAGTGGTAGGAAAAAAAAATGCAAGTCCAGACCGTTTATCTAGTGGCTGACACAACCCTCCTCATTTCACGTTTCATTTTATTTTGTCAATTGCTATCAATATAGAACATTTAAATGAATTCAGAATCTTTATATGTGATTTTGACTGAATTGTACTTCTAGTACCCTTATCCATAAATGAGAAAATCACCACTTACTTATTCTATCTTTTGAAAATGAAGGAATATGTAAATTGGAAATTATTTTTAAAATAATCAAAGACTTCCACCAGAGTACCTATCTACTCTATCACAAAAACTCATACTTAATAAAAAAAATTCTTCTATATGTCTACAGTTAAGATTTTTATTCATTTAATAAAATATTTTAAATAAGTATATTAAAATATAGTTAACATCAAGAGAAGTCATGGAAATTATCAGTTGATAGATTATTAGCTTTTTCTTATTAGGGTGGGAGGCATGGTTTTATTTAGCTGTATATAAAGAAGTCAAAATTTGGAAGTGTCTTAAGAATATAAAATAATAGGACATAAAGCTTTTTGTACCTAACTCTTTACCTTGCTTTTTTATTGTTTCTCTTGTCTGGAACTTAAATTTATCCCATTAAAGTTTTAGCAGACATTTTTCAATCACGAAGATGAAAGGAAGAGAGAACATTGGAGATAAATAGATCCAGGGTCTTTTATGATGGTGCACTGGGTTGACTACTTTGATTTAGCTTGGTGTTTAAGGAAATTCTTACTTTTTAAAATTATCCTTAATAAAGCATCCTGTAGCTTACAAAGCAAAATCTGAATTTAAAGAGATTACATCTAATATTTCTCACATAACCCAAATCATCATTTAAAAAATTTATAACAAGATATCACAGTTATATTTTAGGGCACAGACATTCTACCATAGTAATTGCTTGTAAGAAAGAAAGAATTACTGGTTCACTTTACATGTGAATAAACATTTAGCATTTAGAAAAATGGAATTAGAAGAATAGAATAGGATCAATGATGATCAAGAAAATGTATTTTTTCAAATAATTCTGTAAATAATATTCAGGACAGTGCAGGGTACATCTGAATGTAAGTGCAAAAATGATTGTTTTTCAATATTTCTTTGGCTACATTTATCAATTCACTCAGGAAATCTTTATTAAAATTCAGTTAATTTATTAATTTGTCAAATAATTTTACAAACAAAAATAATTGAACCAGTACTAAGAATAACTAATATAACACAAATTTTTGTACAGCTGGATAGCTACCAGATATCCTTCAGTGGATGAATAAATAAATTATGCTATATCTAGAAAATGGGGTATAACTCAGCAACAAAAAGAAATGAAGTAAACACCCATTAAAAGACATGCAGGAAACTGAAATGCATGTCATTAAGTAAAATAAGCCATTACTAAAAAGCTACAGGCTGTGTACTTCCCAAGTATATGTCATCCTAGAAAGGCAAAACTGTGAAGACAGTAAAAGAATTAGTGGTTTCCAATGTTTAGGGAGGTGAAAGGAATGAATAGGCAGAGCACAGAGGCAGTATAACTATTCTATATGATACCATAATGGTGAACAGGTGTCCTTATTCATTTGTCCATACACATAGAATGTTCAAGAGTAAGACTAAACCCTAATATGAACTATGGACTTTGGGTGATAATTATGTCAGTGTAGGTTCATAGATTGTAACAAATGCATAACCTTAGCGCGGGATGTGAAGAGTGGAGAGGCTGCATGTAAGTGGACATGGGAGTTACACGGGAATTGTGTACTTCCCACTCAATTTTGCTGTTAATATAAAACCGCTCTTAAAAATAGCTTATTAATTAAAAATTACTTGACTTTTCCATGTAGTTATATTTAATTCTAGTAACATTTAATGAACTGCATCGGTATGATCAGACATAACGCAAGGTCCACATAGGAAGTTTCTTGTCAGGTTACTTTAGACTCCAACTTTTCCTGAAAAGGTGTATGGCTTTATGCTCAAGAATGCTTTCAGCTCTTCTGAGAAGCATGCAGAGCTTTATTAACATCAATAAAAACATCCTCACTATGAAAGAAAAAATAAGCCAATTATTTAAAGCGTATTTAGTGAGATTAAGAACAATATTACAAGTATGCATTTTCTCCTCTCTAAAAAATAAAATCATAAGAAAATGTGTCACCTGTTTTCTAGTTACTGTATAAAAATATTATTCCAGATTTCTGCCACTTGGTCTTTATCATATGTTTATAGAGACATAAATAATTATTATTTACAAATATACTGAGGTTATAAAGAGTATATCTAAGAGTGGATGTTCACATAACCAGCCTATAGTTCTTAAAGGTTGAGGTAATTGTTCTTGTACTCCCTCATCTACTCTACCAGCATTAAAGCTGTTCTCCCTTTTCCTCTTTTTCCATATTTGGCACACACCACTGAGACTTTTATTGTATTTGTTTGATCTCTTTCAGATTAAAGATGTTTATTTGGCTCAATTTGGCATAAACTTCATTTCCTGATAATGTTTAGGAGAAATAAAAGCTGCCAACTGAAAATTATGCAAACAAAATTTCAATATTGTACTTCTAAGTGTGAACAAAGAATTTTGTTTCCTAATTCTAATGTTAATTCACTGAAATACCAGGAGAATTAAATTCTGGTTCTTTTACATTATTATACTTTAGATTTATTTTTGAATTTCTTTTCTATCAGTGAAATAAACCACTAAGCTATAAATGTGAAATGAAAGACACCTATAAAGGTAAAAAGAAAAAAATATTCGCCAGTGTTTTTTTCTTTGTTGTTGAGATAATAGCTGGTTCATTTACTTCATATATGATGTGTATAAATCCCAGGAGACCAAGTTAATAGAAGTTCTACATTAGATCTGACCTGCATCTTCAAGTTGTTTGGTTCTTACTTGTGAATATGAATTTTAGTCAAAAGACAGAAATAAGTTTAGAGTGTATTTTTTTCTTCCTGTCTCCTGCATAGTGACTAAAATCCTATTTTAATGTTTCATGGCAATATATAAATTATAAACATAAAGTATTCGATTACAATTTCTTAACAACAGTATCTAAAAATCAAAGTAAAGTAAAACATTGAAAAATGACATTGTTATTGAAATGCATAAATTTATAACTAAAAACTCTTTCCCTTTGAATGCATGCTAGAAAGCAGAAACAATTATTTTTCTTATTATTTAAATACATGTCCTGATTTAATCTTCAAGAGTTTGAAGCTCTTCCACATGCTATGAGAATTACAAAAAGCTTCAATGTCACATTTTACAAGTTGGCGTCATTAGCCCTTATAGTTAAAATCAAAATAAAAAATGGAAATTGCTAACTGCAAAAGGCATGTTGTGAAGACTATACATAAATATAAATAAAATAAGGAATAGAGATTTAATTTAAAAATCGTATCAGTTGAAACACAAATACGCAGCTTTGAGACCTGCTTCTGCTCAGACCATTATGTGGAAAGAGACGATACCTTTACAACCTCCAAAGAATTCCATTTGCAGACCTATAAATTAAAGACTGAAATTCAATATTTCTTCTACATCACAAATTCAAAAATGAAACCTTACATTTTTATTTTATAGAAGTAGAAACTTGCAGGTTTATATGTTGCTAAGAAGAAATACTTTGTAAATCATTGAGACTTAGATCTAGCAATGTGTTGATTAATTAAATATTAAAATCTCACTAAATTTTATTTATTCCTAACCATGAAAATTTCTAATAAGAATGTTACAAAATAAAGCTTTACATTTTCAATGTTAATAGTGCTGCATTTGCAACACAACAAATTTTAATAAATTATCTTGTTCAGGACAACTAAAATTTCTTGCCAACTTAATGAAAACTCATGATGTGTTATTTCACTGTGGCAGAGAATGAGTTATAAGATAAACACTATTTCATCACGAAATGCTTACTAATTAATCATTTAATCAATTTTTTGTAAGCTACCCCTTATAGTTTTTTGATTTAAATAAATTATCAATGTAAAGTATGTCATCTATCTGTAAAAAATAGTTAGAAAATTAGCAAAACACAAGTTATAAGTCTAGGGGTATAATTCTAAAATATCTTACTGAAATCTAAACAAAAGGGAAAAATCATTATATATAGTCTTGATTCTTGTATTTGTTTATTTTTCTAGCTGGAGTGCATACCTGGAAAGGACTTGTCACATGAATGTTAATTCTTATTTACTTTGTACTGTTAGATAGGTTTATGAAACATGCATATCACACCTTTTTTCTATGTTTTTAAATAATTAGATAGATAAATGGATGTCTGTTTCATTATTATTTTTACTTAATTTTATAATTCAAGCATATGTAATAGAAAATATTTAATTTTAAAAGTGCATTAGATAGGCTACAGGTCAAGTTGCTGTTACAAATGAATCTCCAAATACAGTAGCCTAAATATGGACTAAGTTTTCTCTGAAGTAAAAGCCTGTAATGAGAGATCTAGCACTGAGGGAATGATGTTGGCATTGCAATCCTCAAAACCAAGCTTACCAGTTTGCTTCAATTATTACCATTTCTCAGACAGTATGATAGGAAAATACAAGAGCAAGTAGCTTCATCCGTAAGAAGATCCAGAAATAAACCACATCATCATGGTATATGTGATAAGTGCCATTTACATTTTATTGCTCATAACCCTAACCCTAATCTTAATGTTTGTCATTTGGCTTCCTTAAACCATTTGAGAACTGAGAACTTTGTTTTTTATTATTATACTTTAAGTTCTGGGGTACATGTGCAGAACCTGCAGGTTTGTTACATAGTTATACAGCTGCCATGGTGTTTTGCTGCATCCGTCACCCTGTCATCTACATTATTTATTTCTTCTAATGTTATCCTTCCCCTAGCCTCTCAACCCCCGACAGACCCTGTGTGATGTTCCCCTCGCTGTGTCCATGTGCTCTCATTGTTCAACTCCCATTTATGAGTGAGAACATGCGATGTTCGGTTTTCTGTTCTTGTGTTAGTTTGCTGAGAATGATGGTTTCTAGCATCATCTATGTCCCTGCAAAGGACATGAACTCATTCTTTTTTATGGCTGCACTGTATTCCATGGTGTATATGTGTCACATTTTCTTTATTGAGTCTATCATTGATGGGCATTTGGGTTGATTCCAAGTCTTTGCTATTGTGAATAGTGCCGCAATAAACATACATGTGCATGTGTCTTTATAATAGAATGATTTATAATCCTTTGGGCATATACCTAGTAATGGGACTGCTGGGTCAAATGGAATTTCTATTTCTAGGTCCTTGAGGAATTGCCACGCTGTCTTCCACAATGGTTGAACTAATTTACACTCCCACCAACAGTGTAAAAGTGTTCCTATTTCTCCACATCCTCTCTAGCATCTGTTGTCTCCTGATTTTTTTAATAATCATCATTCTAACTTGTGTGAGATGGTACCTTGTTGTGGTTTTGATTGTCATTTCTCTAATGACCAGTGATGATGAGCTTTTCTTCGTATGTTTGTTGGCTGCATAAATGTCTCCTTTTGAGAAGTGTCTGTTCATAGCCTTTGTCCACTTTTGGTTGGGGTTGTTTGTGTGTTTTTTCTTGTAAATTTAGGTTCTTTGTAGATTCTGGATATCAGCCCTTTGTCAGATGGGTAGATTGCAAAAATTTTCTTCCATTCTGTAAGTTACCTGTTCACTCTAATGATAGGTTATTTTGCTGTGCAGAAGCTCTTTAGTTTAAATAGATCTCATTTGTCTATTTTGACTTTTGTTGTCATTGCTTTTGGTGTTTTACTCATGAAGTCCTTGCCCATGCCTGTCCTGAATGGTATTGCCTAGGTTTTCTTCTAGGGTTTTTATTGTTCTAGGTTTTACATTTAAGTCTTTAATCCATCTTGAGTTAATTTTTGTATAAGGTGTAAGGAAGGGATCTAGTTTCAGCCTTCTGCATATGGCTAGCCAGTTTTCCCAACACTATTTATTACATAGGGAATCCTTTCCCCATTGCTTGTTTTTGTCAAAGATCAGATGGTTGTAAATGTGTGGCATTATTTCTGAGGCCTCTAGACAAGTTTTATCCTTACCTGGATTTTAATGTGTGCATATGAAATTTGGCATCTATAAATATGGCCTGAATAGAATGTCAGGAAAAATTTTTTAGTTTCTGATAAATTTAGCTTCAGCAGCTTTTCATATATTTTCATGCTCTCTTCTTCTCCATGAAGAACAGAACCTACCATCCTACAAATTCTTTCCTATTCTCAGATCCAGCTTAATCTCAAGATGTTTGAGTTGCACACATTTTACTCCAGAGGCTTGATGTGGTAGATGTTTATTTGTTTGTCTTCTCCTAGATTTGAAGGCTCAAACAACATACAATAACCAGTGTTAGTGGATTAATGGGAACTAATCCACATTGCTGACTCTGTAAATTGGCACATCTTGAACAATTTGGCATTATATAATGAAAACAGACATGTGCATGTTCAAGGTATTCAACCATTCAGTCATTCTAGTCCTAGATGTATGATTAAGAAAAAAGGTTGGTATATTTTCAACAAGATACATGTTCAGGTATATTAACATCAATTTTATTTTAGGTAGGAAAGAAATTGAAGCCTTCCAAATTAACTGGATTCAGCTAAGATGCACTGGTATGACTGCTTTTTTAAAGCTGACATTCATTTGGAGTAATTGTGATGATTTGGCTGCTCAGTTTCTTTGTACAACTGATTGTAAAATATTTTCAATGTCTTCCCAGAACTATTCATCAATAGTTATACACACACACACACACACACACACACACACATGCATATCTTTATAAAAGGATTAACTAAATTACTAAAAAATGTACTATGATTACATACATCAATTTGGATATATCATACTTGTGTAATGTTTGACCATAGGTGATATATACTGAAGAGAGAACAGTTTTATATGAATTATATGAAGTTCAAACTAAGTAGAAATTGTGTGTATACGGGTGAGGAGAGTGTGTGTGTGTGTGTTTGTGTGTGTGTGTGGTATATAAAGAAATAAGAGGGATAGTTCACATAAAGATCAAGACTGTGGTTAGAGGACTTCCAGAACACTGTTTATGTTTAGATTGTCAAGTTGATTGGTGTGTCCAGGGATGTTCATTTACTTTTAATATTAACATTTATTTTATATTCAGGTGGTACATGTGAAGGTTTTTTACAAGGGATTATTGTATGATGCTGAGGTCTGGAGTACAGATCCCCTAACCCAGGTAGTGAGCTTAGTACCTGATATGTTTTTAACACACCTCTCCTCCCTAACTCTAATCTCTAGTAGTCCACAGTGTCTGTTGTTCCCATATTTACGTCCATGTTTGTTCAGTGGTTAGCTACCACTTATAACTGAGAATGTGTAGTATTTGGTTTTCTGTTCCTGCATTAATTTGCTTAAGATTATGACCTCCAGCTCCATCCATGTTATTGCAAAGGACATGATTTTATTCTTTGTTATGACTGTGTAGTATTCCATGGTGTGTATGTACCATGTTTTCTTACCCAATCTACCATTGATGGATACATGGAATGATCCCATGTTTTTGCTTTTGTGACTAGTGCAATGATGAACATATGAGTACATGTGTTTTATTTGGTAGAATGATTTATTTTTATTTGAGTATATACCCAGTAATGGGATTGCTGTTTTGAATGGTAGCTTGATTTTAAGTTCTTTGAGAAATTTTCAAGTTGTTTTCCACAGTGGCTGAACTAATTGACATTCCCACCAGCAGTGTGTAAGCATTTATTTTTCTCCTCAGCCTTGCCAGTATCTGTTGTTTCTTGACTTTTTTATAACAGTCATTTTGAATGGTATCTCACTGTGGGTTTCGATTTGCATTTATCTGATGTTAGAAATTTTTAAAGTTTGTAGGCCACTTTTATGTCTTCCTTTGAAAAATGGCTGTTCATGCCCTTTGCCCGTTTTTCATGAGTTTGATTTTGCTTGTAGATTTCTTTAAGTTCCCTGTAGAATTCTGGATAATAAGCCTTTGTTGAATGAATAGTTTTTGGTATTTTCTCCCATTTAGTGGGTTGTCTGTTTGCTGCACTGATAGCTTCTAATACCTTAGTTTAACTAGGTGTCATTTGTCTATTTTTTGTTTTCTTGCAATCACTTTGGGAAACTTAGCCAAAAATTATTTGCCAAGACCAATGTTGAGAAGAGTATTTCCAAGATTGTCTTCCATGGTTTTTATACCTTGAGGTCTTACATTTATATTTTTCATCCATTTTGATTTAAGTTTTTGTTTGCTGTTTGTTTTTTGAGATTGAGTCTTGCTCTGTTGCCCAGGCTAGAGTGCAGTGGCATGATCTTGGCTCACTGCAACCTCCACCTCCCAGGTTCAAGTGATTCTTCTCCCTCAGCTTCTTAAGTACCAGGGATTATAGCTGTGCACCACCACACTTGGATAATTTCTATACTTTTAGGAGAGATAGTTTTCACAAAGTTGGCCAGGCTGATCTTGAATTCCTGTCCTTAAGTGAGTCACCCACCTCAGCCTCACAAAGTGCTGGGATTACAGGCATGAGCCATTGCACCCAGACTGTTTGTTTTTAAGATAGGCTCTTGCTCTGTCACCCAGGTTGTATACAGTGGCACCATCACTGCTCACTGCAGCTATTCCTGGGCTGAAGTGATTCTCCCACCTCAGCCTCCAGAGTAGCTGGGACTATAAGCATGCACCATCATGCCTGGCTAATTTTTTAAAATTTTTTTGTAGAGACAGGTTCTACTATGTTGCCCAAACTGGTCTTGAACTTCTGGGCTTAAGCAATCCTCCCACCTCTGCCTCCCAAAGTTCTGGGATTACAGGCACCACACAAGGTAATGAATTAATTTTTGTTTATGTCAAAAAGTAGCTGTCCAGCTTTAATCTTCTGCTTATGACTAGGCAGTTATCCCAGTGCCATTTCTTAAATAAGATGTCTTTTCCCATTGCTAGTTTTTTGCTGCCTTGTTGAAAATGAGGTTGTTGTAGGTAGCTTTATTTATGAATTCTCTACTCTGCTCCATTGGCCTATGTGTTTTGTTTTTGTACCTGTTCCAGGATGTTTTGATTACTGTAGCTTTATAGTTTAGTTTGAAATCAGGCAGTGTGATGCCTCTGGTTTTCTTCTTTTTGCTTAGGATTGCTTTGGCTCTTTGCCTTTTTTTTTTTCTTCTTCGTTCCATATGAATTTTGAAATAGATTTTTAATTTCTGTGAAAAATGATGTTGGTAGTTTAACAGGATAGCATTGACACTGTAAATTGCTTTGGGCAGTATGGCCATTTTGATAATATCAATTCTTCTAATCCATAAGCTTGAAATGTTTTCCCATTTATTGTGTCATTTCTGATTTCTTTCAGCAGTGTTTTGTAGATCTTCTTGTAGAGATCTTTCATTTCCTGTTTAGCTGTATAATATGGTTATGCTCTTTGTCTCTACCCAAATCTCATCTCAAATTGTAATCCCCACATATCAAGGGAGGAACCTGGTGGGAGTGATTGGATCATGGGGGTGGTTACCCCCATGCTATTCTCATGATAGTGAGTTCTCATGAGATCTAATGGTTTAAAAGTGGCTCTTTCTCCCCACCCCTCTCTCCTGCCACCATGTAAGACATGCCTCACATCTTCTTCCCCTAATGCAAAAATACACCATATTTCTGAGTATTTCATTTTCTTATGGTTATTGTGTGGGACTTTGTTGTTGATTTCACTTTAGCCTGAACATTGCTGGTGAAGAGAAATACTACTGACTTTGTACATTGATTTTATATCTTGAAACGTTACTAAAGTCATTTATCAGTTCTAGATTTTTTTTTTTTTTTTTGGTCCGGGCCTTTAGGATTTTCTAGGTATAGCATTCTATGATCAGTGATGAGAAATAATTTGACTTATTTTCCTATTTGGATGCCTCTTATTTCTTTCTGTTGACTGATTGCTCTCGTTAGGACTACCAGCACTATGTTGAATAGGAGTGGTGATACTGGGTATCCTTATTTTGTTCCTGTTCTGAAGGAAAATGTGTCCAGCTTTTGCCCATTCAGTATGATGTTGGCTGCGGGTTTGTCATAGATGGCTCTTACTATTTTCATGTATGTTCATTTGATGCCTAGTCTGTTAAGTGTTTTTATTGTGAAATGATGTTGGATTTCACTTGAGGCTTTTTCTGTGTTTCTTGAGATGATTATGTAATTTTTGATTTCAATTCTGCTTGTGAGGTGAATTTATTGATTTGCATATATTTAGCCAGCCTTAAACCTCAGGAAGAAAGCCTACTTGATCATGGTATATTAATTCTTTTATTATGCTGCTGGATTCAGTTTGGTGATACTCTGTTGAGAATTTTTGCATCCATGCTCAGGAGTGAATATGGCCGAAAGTTTTCTTTTTTCTTGTGTCTCTGCAAAATTTTGGTATCAGGCTAATGCTGGCTTCATAAAATGAATTAGGAAGGAGCTTCTCCTACTTGATTTTTTAGGAATAATTTTAATAGGATTGGTATCAATTCTTTGTATTGAATCCATTTGGTCCAGGGCTTTTTTTGATTGGTAGGTTATTTTTACTGACTCAATTTCAGAAATTGATTTTGGTCTATTCAGGGTATCAGTGTCTTACTGATTCAATCTTGTAAGATTTTGTGCTTCCAAGAATGTATCCATTTCCTTTACAAGTTCTAATTTGTGTCCTTAGAGTTGTTTATGATCCCCTCTGAGGGTCTTTTGTATTTCTGTGGGATCCATTGTAATATCACCATTGTCATTTCTCATTGTGCCTATTTGGATCTCCCCTTTCCTTTTCTTTGTTAATCTAGCTAGTACTCTATATATCTTATTTTTTTTATAACAAACTCTTGATTCTTATTGATCTTTAATATGAATTTTTGCATTTCAATTTAATAAGTTTTTCTCTTTTCTTTAGTTTTAGTCTTCTGCTAACTTTAAGGTAAACCTTTCTTTTCTAATTCTTTTAAGTGAAAAGTTAGATTTCTAATTTGAAATCTTTCTAATTTAATAATGGAGGCATTTAGGGCTTGACACTGTTTTAGCTCATTCTAGTAATTTTGGTAAGTTGTGTCCCTAGTTTTATTAACTTCAAAAATTTGCTTGATTTCTGCCTTAATTTTGATGTTCACCCAGGAGTTATTCAGGAATAAGTTGTTTCATTTCCATATATTTGTGTAGTTTTGAGAGGTTTTCTTGGTATTGATTTCTGTTTTTATTGCACTGTGCTCTGAGAATATATTTAGTATGATTTCAATATTTTTGAATTTATTAAGCCTTGCTTTATGACAGAGCATGTGGTTGATCTTAGAATACATTCCATGGGCAGATGAGAAGAATATATATTCTGTGATTGTTGGGTGGTGTGTTCTATAGATGTCTATTAGGTCCAGTTGGTCAAGTGTTAAGTCCAGAGTTCATTTGTTAATTTTTAGCCTTAATGATCTGACTAATGCTGTCAGTGAGGTGTTGAAGTCTCCCACTATTATTGTGTGATTGTCTGTCTTTTCATATGCAAAGATGAACTTGTTTTAGAAAACAAGTTCATAAAATTTATATATATATAATTTATCTATAAAAATATATAAATTATATATATAAATTATATATAAAATATATCTTATTTATGTATGAAATATATATTTACATATAATTATATATATTTAATACATAAATATATTTATATATAACATATAAATATTTTATATATATAATTTATGTTATATATTTACATATATTTTAATATAAATATATAAATTTTTATACAAAAATTATATATATTTATATATTATATATAAATAATATATAAATATATGTATTATATATAATTATATATAAATATTTATATATATATAATTATAAAAATATATAAATATATATAATTTTATAATATATAATTATTTTGTATATATAATTATTATATATATAACCCTATCTTAAAGTGAGCAGAAGAAAGACTAAAATTAGAGAAAAACATATTAAATTGAGATGCAAAAATTCATATAAAAGATCAATAAGAAATATATATATATAACTTTTATATATTAATTTATATAATATAATTATAATTATGTTAATATATATAATATACATATAATATATATTAACATAATATATATAATTTTATATATATGTTTGTATATATAAACAAAAAATATTTTTATATATAACAAAATATATATAATTTTATATATTTTTATAAATATATATATTTATATTATATATAATTATATATAATTATATGTATGATTAAATATAATTAAATATAATTATATGTATGATTTATATATGAATCTATATAATTTATATATAAATATACATAATTATATATTTATATATATAATTTACAAATTTTTATAAATTTTATGAACTTGTTTTCTAAAACAAGTTCATCTTTTCATAAGAAAAGACTTAGACAATCACACAATAATAGTAGGAGACTTCAACACCTCACTGACAGCGTTAGTCTGATCAAGGCTAAAAATTTACATATATATATAAATTTATACATATTTATATATGTTAAGGTTTCTTGTTGAATTGTACCCTTTATCATTGAGTTATTACCTCTCTTGCACTTCTTAATTTTTATTGGTTTGAAGTCTGTTTTATCTGACATAAGAGTATCAATTCCTGCTCTTTTTTGTTTTCTGTTTGCATGGTAAATCTTACTGTATCCTTTTACTTTGAGCCTATGGGTGTCATTACATTTGAGGTGCATCTCTTAAAGGTAACAAATGATTAGTTCTTGTCCCTTTATCCAGAATGTCACTCTGTCTTTAAAGTGAAGAGTTTAGCCCATTTACATTCAAAATTATTGTTGATACTTGTGTTTTTGACCCTGTCATCAGGTTGTTAGCTAGTTGTTATGTAGATTTGATAGTGTTGTTGCTTTACAGTGGCTGTGGACTATGTGCTTAAGTGTGCTTTTGTGGAAGAAGTTGTCTTCTTGCAAATCTATATTTAACATTCCTCAAGGATGTCTTGCAAGGCTGATCTAGTTTCATTAGCATTTTTTTTATCTGAGAAAGATTTTTCTTTCTCCTTCACATATGAAGCTTAGATTGGTGGCTATAAAAGTTTTTGTTGGAATTTCTTTTCTTTTTATTTATTTTTTATTGCATGTTAGGTTTGGGGGTACATGTGAAGAACATGCAAGATTGTTGCGTAGGTACACACAATGGCAGTGTGATTTGCTGCCTTCCTCCCCATCACCTATATCTGGCATTTCTCCCCATGCTATCTCTCCCCAACTCCCTAGCCCCCACTGTCCCTCCCCTATTTCCCCCCAGCAGACCCCAGTGTGTGATGCTCCCCTCCCTGTGTCCATGTGTTCTCATTGTTCAACACCCACCTATGAGTGAGAACATGCGGTGTTTGATTTTCTGTTCTTGCGTCAGTTTGCTGAGAATGATGGTTTCCAGGTTCATCCA
>CAUYQU010091846.1:0-45503 GCA_963574635.1 Cheracebus regulus
CTTGGAAGGAGAAGTGGCCAGATGTGTTAATATATACATATTCATGGCTGTAGCTAATGGCTTGGCTGACGATCAGGGACTTGGAAGGAGTATAATTGGAAAATGAGTGCAAGGAAATTGGGGAAGAGGCATGTGGACAGATTCCTTCCGGCAACAAAAAGCCTGATGATATTTGTGTCAAAAGATGACCCCGAGACAGGAGGATTTAATCATCAACTGGATAGGATGACCCAGTCTATGGATGCTACTCAGCCTCTTTCCCCAGCACCTGCTGCATCGCCAATGGGTTCATGAACAAGATGGCCATGGTGGCAGGGATGGAGGCTACATATGGGCTCAGCACTGTGGACTTCCAGTCACCAAGGCCAAGCAGGCTGAGTGCTCAGTCTCAGGAGAGTCCTGACTAGCAGCAAGTGACATGGTGCACTTGTGTCTGTGCCTCTCTGGGTCTCCGTGTGTGCAGGTGCATATTGTCTGTGTGTTTGTGTGTGTATGCGTCTGCGTTCTGGGAGTCTGACTGAAGGGCTCTGCCTGTGTGTCTCTGTGCATGTGAGTGAACATGTGTGTGCAAGTGTACACCTGCAAATGTGCACGTGTCTGTCTCTTTCTGTGTCCGTGTGTGGTTGTATGTGTTAAGTGCACTATTTCTTTCTCATCCAAGGCACCGCTGAGCTGCTGCAGGGGTGATGGGCTCTGTGCTGAGTCTCAGTCTGTGATTTATCCATTAATTCACTCACCCATCTTTTAGCCCCTTGCTACTTCAAGTGTGACCCCAGGGCCAGCAGTACCAGCATGCCCTAGAACCTGATGGAAATGCAGATTCTCAGCACCACCCCAGACCTGCTGGATTCGACTCCCTGAGGGTGGGGCCCAGGGTCTGTCATCACAAACCCTCCAGGAGACGTTCTGGCCTCTAAGGTTTGAGAAGCTTTGGTTGAACTCATGTTGTTGCCCCGCTGTCCTCTCCTTGCTGTAACGCATGATGTCCTCTGGCCTCCATGGTGTGCCCAGCACTGACCTTGGCCAGTTGTCTGACCTTGTAGAGAACACAGCTTTGCCCATTCCTTGGTCATAAAGCAGAGTTCCTGTATAAGATCTGTGGTCCTGAGGGCTGTGAGTGACTGCGGGAGTAACGAGGGGCAGCCCAGAGACGTGGGCACAGCAAAGCCAAGGCTGCAGGCATGTGCATGTCCCCCGGGGGTGCATCCCTCATGGGCTGTGAAGCCCTAGACTCTCTGGAGCCAGGACTTCTAAGGCCAGCACATGCTGCAGGGAGCCTCCTTGCTCTCACTCAGGTGGGCAGGAAGGACTGTCTGTAATTGGAGGGGTTCTAGCAGTCACAGGCTGTCTTCTATTCTTCTCCCCTGTGTGTCTCCTGGGAGTCCTTCCCTGCCTGGCATTAGGGTGAAGAGGGCGGTGGAGTGTGAGTGGCCTGGACCCCTGGGCAGCTGGCAGCTGGGTTTCCCCCACTGTCCTGTGTCCCTTCTCCCGCAGCTCAGCACATAGTCAGTTCAACCATGTTGCATTTAGTAGATAGGTCTCGTCTCGGTACAGATGGCATTGCTGTGTGGATGCTCTGGACAGGCCCTGCCCTCAGGATCACTTGCCTTGTCAACATGACTGTGGATCAATTCTGCAATCTGTAAGGAGAATCTAATGAAGGGTGCTGTTATTGGCATTAGTCACCTACTGCTGCAATGACCATGAACTTAGCAGCTCAAACAACATTCTTCTCTATCTCACAGTTTCTTTGGGCCTGGAGTCTGGCCTGAGCAAGTTGGGTGCTCTGAGTTTCACCAAGCTGACTGGGGCTGGAGTGGGGCAATGTTGGAAATAGGTGCTTGGTGCTGCAAAGGAAACATTAGCACTGAGACAAAGGATTTTTCAGCAACACAATTTTTAATTCCTAGACTGCAGGAAGGGTACTCTCACTAGCCTTCTTGCCACAAGAGTACGAAGAACAAAGGAAAACGCACAAATTTATTTCTTACACATTTAGGCTTGTCCTTACTGCTGTGACTGATCTCTGTTGGCTGGAGCCAGATCTCACAATCTAAACTAAAACCCGATTGGCTAACAGCTTAAAACTTTTCTAGACAGGTAAAAGCAATGGAGAGCTGGGACATGCTTGTGAGCATGTCTAGCACAGTTATCTTGGTTAAAGAACAAAGACATAAAATGTACTATGTGCCTGTGAGCACGTCTAACAGCTACATAGGATAGGGCTTAACAAAGTTCTTATTAGCACACTTATGATTTATTCTTTAACAGGAATGAAAACTTTAAAAAGGAACTTTTTCTACTTCCCACAGGCAGTGTGGCTGGGGCTGCAATGTGGGGCTGGCTGGGACTATGGTCTCATCAGAGACTCAACTGGGGAAGGGCTGCTTCCCAGCTCAAGAGCTTGCTGGCAGTTGTAGGTCCCTTGAGATTGTCAGTCTCAGCTCCCTGCTGGCTGTTGGCTGGAGGCCACCTTGAGCTCGCAGCCATGTGGGCCTTCCTGACAGGGCCAGTGGTTTCCTGAAAGCTGGCATGGGAGAGATTGCATCCTGGAAAAATGGGCTATAGTGTCACATACAATTATCGTGGAGGTGACCTGCCATCACCTTTGCCATATTCCAGTGGCTGGAAATGAGTCACAGGTCCCACCCACACTGAAGGGGAGGGAACAGCACAGGGCTGGGACAGTGGAGCCACCACAGAGTCTGTTGCCACACTTAACTGAAGTTTACTACAAACCCTTGCTTACTCTGCACTGACGTGGCCAATGAGGTGGCAGTGAGCACCCTGAAAGCAGTTTTTCCCTAAGGACCAAGGCTGTTGGAGAAATGGCTGATTCCAGGCCAGGGCAGGAAATATACAAGATGAACCAGAAAGGTCTCATCTTCCAGAGAGCAGTGAAACCCCCAGAGGCTGTCAGGGCCATGTCAAAGGCATGGGAGCCAAGCAGAAGAGGTTCCCACTGGCCCAGGGTGGGGACCGGTTGCCATCAATAAGAATAACTACAGGGGATTGAAGGACACAGCTATTTTAAAAGCATCGAGATCCATATGATACAGATAATGATGACAATGAGAATCATTAGAATTCCTCTGCAACCTCCAAGGGCTGAGGGGCAGGTGGGGCCCCTTCTCCCAGGCACTGACCCCTATGCCACATGCCCAGCCACGGTGGTGTCCTTCCGGCCTTCAGAAAGCTCAGGAAGAAGGAGTGGTGCCCTGCCCTTCTCTGTACCAGGAACCCTGCCACTCTCCTTGACCCATGGAAAGCAGTGTTCCCAGGAGGCCTCGGGGACAGGGTTTCCCGGGTGCTGGCTGTGGGATGCAGGGGCTCACTGGACGTCCTCGAACTCTGTATCCTCCTTGTCTGTTACAAAACAAAGCCAAGCAAAAGAAGAGATACAGGAGAGGCTTGGCTGTTCATCTCTTAGGCTTCATGTGAGGTCGAGATGAACCATGGGGCATGGCTCAGAGTGAGCTCCATGGCAGCCAGCTGGCTTTCTGTCATCCTTACAGCAGGAATGGGGCTTCCAAACTGTCAGATGTCAAATGTGTGTACCCACACGTTCCCTTGCACAAATACACATGAGGGACATGGAGGTGAAGAAAACCAAGCAGTCTCTTGATGCAGGACTTCTCAGAGCCTTTAGAAGGCAGGTATAGTGTGCAGATGCCCACATTCATTTACAAAGGCAGATGGAGCCGCCTCTGCCCAGAGCATCTCTGATGCCCTCTGAGGCTTGGGCTTGAGGGCCTTTGCATGGGACAGGCGGGGAGTCACAGAAACGAAGAAGAGGGCAAGGCCCTGGAGAGAGTTGGGGTCTGACCTGCCCTGGGGCTTTGAGGATGCATGGAAAGGCAGGCCTGATGTGATACGTTCAAGACATGACTCCTGTCAGGGCGTGTCCCATGCTGTTGACCCTGGATGAGGGCGCTGGAGGCCGAGGGCAGACAGGCCTGTTGGGTGGTGTAAGCCTGGTTGTCAGGGTCCCTGGGTTTGGCCCCAGCTCAGCTGCCTCTGTGACTGCAGGCAGCACGCAGGCCTTCTGAGGCTCGGACTCTGCCCTGTACCAAGGACCCAGCCAGGCTCTGCGGGGTGGAGGTCGGTGCCGCATGTGTGAAGCCAACCTCAGCCTCCATCTCAGCTGAAGACACATGGGTGTGAAATGGCCACTACTGAGAGCCCTGTGAGGATACAGGAGACAGTGCCCTGGGGAACTTAGGGCAGTCCCCACACAGCATTCAAAAAGCAGTGGCTGTTACTGAGGGTGATTGTCAAAAGCCACATTTCCTGAAAGACATGGCAAAGCAGCCGGCTGGGTGGCTGGCTGGGTGGCCGCCTGCGTTCTCGAAGTCAGCTTACCCGTACTGCCCTCCAGAGCCACCCTCCCCACCCCCGAGCTGCGGGTGGAGGCAGCAAAGGAGCAGGTGGCTGAGTGGATGGAGATCCTCAGAGCTGTCGGCGTGTACTGACGCCTCCTGTGCGCGTTCACACGTTGCTTCAATTCATTTCATCACGACCCTCTCAGGTGCATGTGAGTGTCCCCACTTTACATGTGAGAAACCTGAGATTCAGGCGAGTGAGGTTCATTTACTTCCTGCCCTTTCTGATGGCCCAGGCCATGGTCTGACCATCTGCATAGCTGTCTGCTTGCAAAGGTGCCTGCCCGGTGACTTGAGAACATTCTGGAGCTGGCAGCCTAGGACACGCTGGAAGCTATCCCTTGTCTGGTGGGAAGGGCCTGCAGGTCTGACCTGTGACTCCCTGAGTGTCTGTTGGGTCTGCAGAGGCAGAGATGAGTGTGGGGGCCAGAACATGGTTTGGTGGGTTCTGAGCTGGGGTCCGTGCAAGCGATCATCTGAAGGAAGTGTGCTCAGTTCTGGGAAGGGAACCCTGTGTCCTCGCCACTGGTGCTGACATCAGCATGGACCTCAGGACACAGCCCTCATCACACCCAGCTAGAGGGCTGCAGGGAGAGCAGAGGGTGGCCTTTGGAGCCCCTGCTGAGAGTGAGGTTGTGGTTGACCCAGAGTGCTGGGGCCGGGCTCCTGCAGGGAGGCATTTGTGCCATGTGGGTGTGGGTTGATGGGAATCGTGCGGTGCTGAAGGTGGGCTGTCCTGTCCCAGCTGCCCCACTGTGCCACCCTGTGAGAAGGGCAGGGACCTCAGCTGACTTATGGCCTCCGAAACCACAGTCTCCACCAAGAGCACCAGGGGGCCGCGAGTAACGGAATACCGTTAATTACAGGGACAGACACAATGACGAGTGGAAGGCGTTTTCAGTACTACTGTGTGCCAGGCACTTCCTTAACTCTGTATGACTGTCTTCCTTTTTCTCTTTAACAACATTTATTTTAATTGACAAATACATATTGAATACACATGGTGTATAGCATGAAGGTTGGCAGTATGTCCGCATGGTGGAACGGCCAGTCAAGCCATTGAACATCTACACTACCATATAACCTTATTTATGATGAGAACACTTAAGGTCCACACAGCAATGTTCAAGGAGGTGTACACTGTCACTGATTAGAGTCACCACGTTGTACAACAGATCTCCTGAACCAGCTGTGTCTTCACGGAATCCCATCATTTTACAAACAAGGAAACAGGCATGCAGAGACTGAGAAGCTGCCAGAAGTTATGCAAGGCTGGGGATCAGGCCCCGGCAGCATGGTATTGGCTCCTGGGTCCCCAAGGCTATCCTCCTTGGCGGGCAAGGAGGGTCTCAGGCTGGGTCTCAGGCTCAGGATTGAGTGACACGTGAGCTCTGCCTGCAGGCGCCAGCTTGCCAGTGGGGTTGGGGGGGCCTCTGGCTGTGGTCTGTGTGTGCCAGGAGACACAGAAGGGCATTGCTGATCCAAGACTGTCCACAAACCGTGCAGGGCAGGAGCGAGGTGGCCTCAGAAGGAGTCTCGTGTGCATGAGAGAGATGTTTTCTGTGCAAAAACAATGTATGAAAGAAACACAAAATGCCTGGGGCAGATTTCCAGAGGGGAGGAGGAGTCAGGGGGCGGTGGCGTCAGCTGCCTTTCTGTTCTGTTTGTACTTGGCTTCTAAAAGTCCGCAGTGGTTATCTGGCTGCTGGGCTGGAAGAGACTTCGGTCGCTATTTCTCCGTGAGGAATCCAATGCAGTTTCTCCAGCCTGCTGGGCGCGGAAGGAGAACGTCGGCCACAGGGTGGCGCTGTCACCCCAGCCATGAGCACGGCCCGGCCTGAGCGCATTTCCAGGCTTCCCAAGGGCCGCCTCTTCAGCCGTGAGCCCTCGGCAGCGCCCTCTGCCGAGGGGACCTGCCCAGTCCCCAGCCTCCTCTGCAGAGGCGACGGGGCGGGAGCCTCTCTCAGCCCTTTCTGGGGAAATGCAGTTCTGGGCGTGAGACACGGCCTCTAAACCGCAAAGCCGTCTGCAATTTCAGTTCTCAGTCCGTGGAGAAAATCCTGCAGATAAATCTTCCAGGCTTGGCAGGCCCCTCCCCCATCCACTGGGCCTCTGGGTGGAGAATCTCCGTGTTTGGGGGTTGGAGGGTTCTACTTACTTAGCTGCATGGCTCACTGCAAAGCTTAGTCCTTGAGCCACCATCCATTCCATCATTCTCAGGCCTTCTGAGGCCAGGGATCTGGCCCACAGGTGGGGCCACCTGTGGCCGCCAGGTCTGGGATGTTGGCTGGGGGATCCAAGGGTGGGACCTGACATCATGGAAGGTGCTTCCTTCACATGTCTGGAGTGGCACTGGCTGCTGGCTGGACCTCAGTGGGCTGGGGCGGGAACGGCTCCACGTGGCCTGCCCGTGGCCACCTGCGCTTCCTCACAGGCTCTGAGAATGAATGTTCTCTGGAGCAGCAAGTGGATGTCATCCTCTTTTATGACTTAGCCTCGAAAGTCACCTAGTGTCACATCTGCCAGAGTCACAGGCCTGCTCAGATTCAAGAGATGGGAAACCAAGCAGAGCCCACCTCTTGGTGGGAGGGACAGTGTCAGGTCACATTGCCAGAAAGCTGGTGGGAGGGGATGTGTTGGTGTGGCACCTTTAGAACGTCATCTGCTCAAGATGGTCCAGAGAGTGTTCTGTAAGCCTCCCAGCAGGGCTCTCCATTCCTCAGGGAAATGCCACTTCCAACTTCCCTAACCCTCCCCATTCCCGATTTGCTGGCCACTGGCAGCTAGCACCCCTGATATGGACCCAGCTGCAGAGGTGCTTCTCATCTGTATCAGCTGTAGCTCCTCTGCTGAAAAACAAGGCCAAGCACAACGGGAGAACCCAACTGGAAAAGGGGATTTCTGGGAACTGCTACCTGGAGAATCTAGCAGTAAGTGAGCTTCATGGCCTGCGCAGGGGCCAGCTGCTCCCGCAACGCTGGGGACAGCTGGGGCAGTGGAGACTGTCTTCCTGCAGTGCCGGGGGCAGGAAGGCCCGGCCCATTCCAGCTCATGCCGTGATTTTTCTTGGCCCACTTTAGTTCAGTCGGTTTAGAGGTGGCCAGGGATGGAAGGTGGCTCAGTCAGAGTCGCGTGAAGGCCTTGTATTCTGTCGTTGTGGGAGAAAAGTGTCTACCCCTTTCTCTGTCCCACTTTCCCTCCTTCCACGGATATGTATGAAGCTGTGTGTAGCTCCTAAGCTGCTGGCAGCCTCTGTGGTACACAGGGGCTGTAACTGACACAGATGAGAAGCAGCTCTGTGGCTGGGTCAGTATCAGGGGTGCCAGTTGCCAGTGGCCAGATCGCCAGGAATGGGGAGAGTTAGAGAGGCTGGAAACGATATTCGGTGGAAGAACCGAGAGCCTTTCCCAGGATGGAAGCCAGGACCGAAGGGCAGAGCTGATGACAGGACTGTGCATGGTCAGTTTTGAGCAGACGGACGTGGGGTTGGTCCCTGGAGGCAGCTGAACCGGCCTGGCTGTGCCCAGCACCATGATGTTCGCCCAGGGATGACTTCCAGGTCTGCTGTGGCTTCCCTGCTACCTACGGTGGCCAGTAGAAAGGCTAAGATTGAATTTCAGATAAACGACACATAAATATCTAGTATACATATGTCTTATATTTTGTATGGAATATACTTACACTAAAATTCACTCATGATCTGAAATTCAAATTTAACTGGGCATCCTGTGTCTTTATCTGTGAAATCTGTCAGCCTACCTTTTGGTAACCTGGAGAACTTTATAGAAGGATGAAGTGGCAGGCTCTTTATGCGAGATTGTGCTGTGTGGAGTGGGGGAGCTCACAGCTCCGAGCCCTGGGAGGCCATCGTGATCATCCTGGCCAGCCTCTGGGTTCAGGCTTGGCCACCAGCATGGAGAGCACATGGCATCAGCAGGACAGGTCTCCTGTCGCCTTCTGCGCCTCAGGCCCCCATGGTTTGCAGGCACAAAGAGCCCTCAGGGGCCCTAATGTCCTGCTCAGCAGTGTGGGGTCTGCATTCTGGCCCTGGCCAGCGGGCTTATTGGAGAGCAGGGCTGGCTGCCGGCCATACACGCCTCCTGTGAGTTTTGAAGGCTGCAGCGGCCACTCCTTTGGCCTCCAGGTGGTCGTCGGGAGGTAGCAGGTCTGACTGCAGAACTCTCGGTGCCTGCCTGAGGGATGACTGAGGCCCAGCCTTTATCCCTGGGAGGTGGCAATGGCTGAGGGAGGCAGCTCTCTGACCCTCTGGCCTCTTCACCTCTTTCTGACCCAAGCTGGGACAGTTCCCCACTTTTGAGAACTCACATGATGAGATTTAGGCTCCACCTGGATGATCCAGGCTAATGTCCTGTCTCAAGGCACACAGCCACAGGTTCTAGGGTTAGGAGGGGACATCTCTGGGGGCCTCAGGGCGTGTCAGGAAGGAGGAAGACGCCACCTCCTGTGCTGCCAGGGAGCTCAGGCCGGCCCCGTCTCGCCCTTTGTGTGTGTGTGTTGGGATTGTGGGGAGGCATAGTGTTCCCAGACCACCCTGAATGTTGGGCTGCTATTTCTGGCAGCCCAGTAACGAGATGCAGATGAACTGGGGAGGAAGAGAGTTTATTTCTATAACCGGGTACAGGGAGAAGGCCTGGAAAATATCCAGAGCCACTCAAAATCGCAAAGTTTTCCAGAGCTTATATACCTTCTAACCTCTATGTCTGTATGTAAGTGTGCCTTCATCTAAAGACATAAGTGATTAACTTCTTTTAATCGGTAACTGAGGTCTGAGTCCTGAAGACCTTCCTCTGGAGCCTCAGTACATTTACTTAATCTAGATGGGTCCTGGTGCTGGGTGACTACCCTTATCTTGTCTCCTGCTAAATCATGGAGGTTTGGGGAGTTCTTCAGACCCCCTTGTTTGTGGAGGATTGGGGAGTTTCTTCAGGCCCCCCGTAAAACTTGTTTAATCTGAAATAGCTTCAAGGCCCAGGAAAGGCCTGGGCAAAACTCTTAGTGGGCTTTTGTTACATTCCAGCCTTTGTATAACGTCACTGGCTCTTTCAGCTTTGAATATTTAAGCTAACCACTCAGTCAGTGCTGAAACAGTTGTTCTGGAGGCCTGCCTTCGTGGGACCTGGCCTGCCACAGGAGGGGGGCTGAGCATGCCTGCAACTCAGACCAGTTACAGTCCTGTAGCCTTCACCCTCATCTCCCAGGAAGGACTCGTGCTAAGTCCCCCAGAACGGGCCCTGAGACACAGGTTGCAGCCCAGGCAGAGTCTCTGAGCAGGCACCCCAGTGAGAGACAAAATATACTAATGGCTGATGGCCAGAGCTCGCACAGCAGGAGAACCTGGACCCGCGGCCTGCAGTGCCAGCCCGGGAAGCCAGACTACTACCTCCCACAGGCTTGGCCCGTAACTGCCAGCTTCCCTCATCCAATGAAGACTGAGAATCAGTTGGCGAAGAATGCAGACATGCTCCACTAACCAGTCACAGGGACAACCCCACTGCTAGCAGCCCCTCCTGCTTGTCCAATAGCCACCCCACTGGGGCGCCTCTGAAGCCCCCCTTTCCTCTGTGAGGCTTTCCCACCCCCACCTGCACGTGGGTCCCTGCCTGGCGGGACTGTCTCCCACTGCTGCCTGCCTCAAGCCGCTAGGCTCCTTTGGATGGTCTTTGTTTCTGTGCCAGGGCACAATGGCAGAAAGGCGGGCTGTGGGCTGGGCAGGGTCATGAGCGTCTGAACAGGGAGGGCTAAGAGCACCTGTGGCCATGGACACTGGGGCTCAGGCACCCTGGGGGCCTCACACTGGCCATGGGAGGGGAGGCAGCTGCCAGGCCAAAGGCTGAGGGCAGCAGCCCTGGCCTGTGCCCCCTGCATGCAAGAGCTGGCAGAGACCATGCTGGCAGTGGCCCTGGGTCAGCAGGCTGGAGCCCAGAGAGGCTCTGTGGCTTTCTGGCTCTTCCTGTGCTGCTCATCAGAACAGCCAGCAGACCTGGGAACATGTGGCCAGTGTTCCTCAATGACCCCTCATTCTTCTCCACGAAAAACTGTGAAATATTTGAGGAAATTTATTCTGTGCCAAATATAAGGACCAAGGGCCTGAGAACACGTGGCAGGGTGGTCGGACTGCAGCTTGGCTTTATGCATTTTAGGGAGACATAAGACATCAGTCAGTACATGGAAGGTGTACATTGGTTCAGTCCAGAAAGGCGGGGCAATTCAGAGAGGAGGGGGCTTCCGGGGCACAGGTGGATTCAAAGATTTTTTGATTGGCAATTGGCTGAGTATCATCTAAAGACCTGGAATCAATAGCAGGGGATGTCTGGGTTAAGATAGGGGATCGTGGAGAGCAGGATTCATCAAGATTCAGTCTCCAGGTAGCAGCCTGAGAGCTCTTATCAGGCCTGAAAGAGTGCTGGGCTCTTAGTTAATTCTCTGCTGGATCAGGGAAGAGACCTGGAAAGGAGAGGGCTTCTCTACAGAATGTGGATTCTCCCCACAAGAGACGGCTTTGCCAGGACATTTCAAAACATGTCAAAGAAAGATATTTTAGGGTAAAATCCTTCAGTTTCTTTCAGGGCCTGCTATCTGTCATGTGAGGGTGGAATTCGGAGTCTCACAGGAGGTGTGTCCGGCTCCCACTTCCCATTATAGCCCGAACTAGATGTTAAGGTTTGTGTTGGAGGGTTCTTGGCCAAGAGGAGGTGTCCCTCAGTTGGTTGGCGGACTTAGAATTTAATTTCCGGTTTCATTCTGTAGATCAGAGTGTGCAGCCTGGGAATTTTACAGGCTCCCTAGGTACCCAGGTGGACCCTTGTGCATGGCGCCTCCGTGGAGTTCACAGGCAGGCTGCCCCGCTGACGCTTCTGCCTGGCCTCACCCACTTTCCCTCCACGACCTCCCTCCTGTTTCTCCCAGTGTGAGTGCTGATGTAAATTTATGGAGATGGCATTTCTGCCTCAATCCCCTTCTGCTCTGACCACCCATTATGACCGCGTTAATTAAGCTCCCAGTGGATCTTCCCGACAGGCGTCTGTAGCTCCTGGGTGTCACCCATCTGCCCGATACTGACATGGAACTGAGGATAAATATATTTCACGCGTTCGCTCCATGATTAACTTCTGCAGCTCTTGTGTAAAACTTCCAGATTGTAATTTCTGCTTTGGTCTTTCTTGAGCAAACCCCTCTTTGTCTGGATGAGTTTAGGGTTGATTTCCCTTCTTCCCTCACCTTTGACCTATCCTTGGCAATCTTGTCGGTCTCCATGGGGCTCTGCCCTAGGTGCTTCTGGCTGGCTTGGATTTGTGGATCATTTGCGTGCTTGGCATTGGTGTCAGTTGCCATCTGATATTTAAGAACCGCGATCCAGGATTGGAAGGAATTTCACTCAGTTCTTCATTTGATTTCTTCCTGCAACATTTTATTTTAAAGGTTTTCAAATTTTCCAGGAAAGTTGGATGAATTGTTCAGTGAACACTCACACGCCCACACACTAGATTTCACAGTGAACTCTTTTTACATTTATCCTGTATCTGTCCATTTATCCATCCATGTATTTGATTATTGTTTTGGCACTTTGCAAAGTAAACTGCAGTACAGTGAATGGTAAATTCCCAGGACCCGCCTGCCCGATGCCCGCTTGATCTCTGTTCGAGAGATGGAGAGCACAGGGCTGGGCCCATGGCCAGGACTTCTTGTGCAGGGGACTTTCCAGCCTCTCTCACCAGCTCCCAGGGGAGGCTGATGCTGCCCACCCAGAGCCCCACCTCGAGAATCGCTGATCTAAGCTTACACAGTTTCCTGGGGGAACAATTGTCTCTCAAATAGCCAGAAGATCTTGAGTGGGAGCCAGAATACTGGGCATCCTGCCTGACGATGCCTGTCTTACTCTCTGGGGAGCCACACTAGCCCCTCTACAGGTGGTCTCAGGCACTCTGGCTGCTAGCTGGGGGCAGGTGCCTCCGTGGAGCATTCAGTGCATGGCTCCCTCTGAGGTGGGGTCTTCTCAGGGGCTGGGAGGCCATCAAGTAGCATCTGTGACTGTCTCCATTCCCATATGTCACTGGCTCTGCTGAGTTCCTGGGGCTTGGGTCCTGGCCAAGTCCCCAGAGAACAGTGTCACCATTAGAACCAGAGGAACCCTGGCACCCAGCAACCCATCTTTGCCTAATTTATTTCCTCACTGCCCAATGCTAAAATGTTCTATTAAATGACAACTGTGTGCCTGGACAGTACCTTTGCTTCTTTCTGCAGGATGGGGAATGCTGAATTTCACTCTCTGCTCTTGCAAATTAAGTCATTAAAGAAAGAGTGAACTTGTGCTAATAGCAGATGCTTACTGGTACTGATGAAGACATCCAGGCCGGAACGAGTGTGGATTTCATTAATTTCTCCGTGCTTTGGGGTTTGGTTTGAACTCAAAGGCCTTCCTTGAGTGAACTCTTGTAAAAGCTTTAATTAACTCTTGCCGGTGTCAATATGTTTTATTATCTTCCACAGCCCACAGCCTCCCCTGGTGTCCAATTACTCGGATGCTCCTAGGCTGACAGGACGGAAGCTGGCACGGTGCTCTGCTGCAGGGTGGGCTAGGTTGCTTTATGTGTTCTGGCTAGAGGGCAGTTCCTCTCCGTCAGAAATGATGATGGCCACTTTTCCATGAGGGGCACCCAAGGTCGCAGTCAGAACTTACTGCATCAGAAACAAAGGGCTGAGCCTGGAAACAAGACGTTGGCCATCAAGGGCATGCATAGAAGGGCATGAAGACTCATGCTCGGGTCTAGACCATGGCTTGTAAGTGGCAGGGTGGGGATCAGGGATGTTGCTCTACAGAAGTCAGGTGAGGGGCTTGTCTGAGGCCCCAGGTGGGCACAGCACTGCTGACCCCTGCAGTTTCCTGGGCTGGGGTAAACAGCTGCCCAGCCTCCTGGGGAAGGAGCAGGAATTAAGCTTTTCCATTTTGTGTCTTGGAGCTGTCAAGGGAATTGGACGTCAGTGTGCAGCTCCTCCAGAGGTCCCCTGCCCACATTTCTGCATCCCTGCCCATGGGATCAGTGATGTTGAGCTATTTATCATGTGTATGTTGGCTGCATGTATGTCTTCTTTTGAGAAGCCAACACATGAACTTTTGGGGGAACCCATTCAAAACACAGCAGCTGGTGTCTATGTTTTGATTGAGGTAATATTTATATACAGTGAAACATAAGATCTGAGGTTCCATGAGCTTTGATACATATATGCACTTGGGTAACACACATCCCAATTGAATTAGTAAATCTGTCAAACGGAAAGCTCCCTGGCGCCTCCAGTAGTCAGTCCATCCTACTTCCCAGACAACTGCTGATCCAATTTCATCACCTAGGTCAGCCTTGCCTGTTCTTGAACTCTGTGTAAGTGAAATCATATAGTTCACTGTCTTCTGTATCACACTCCATTTGTTTAATGTAAGATTTTTGAGGTTGAACATGCTGTGTGTGTGTGAGCCATCCATTAATTTTTATTGAGCAGTAGTATTACATTTTATAAACAGACCACATTTTGTTTATCCATTCACTTGTTGATGTATGTTATCTTTTATCTAGCGTTTGGCCATTATGAAGAATGCTGCCATATTTGCCATTGCACAATACACTGTGTGGACATATATTTTCATTTCTCTTTGGGGGAATTGTTGAATCATTGGACAGATGTGTGTTTAGTTTTATAAGAAACTGCCAGACCATTTTCTAAAGTGGCTGCACCATTTTGCAGTGTGACCAGCAATGAATGAGTGAGTTCTTGTTGCTCCACTTCCTCGTCAGCACTTGATGCCATCTGTCTTTAATTTTAGACACTTTGGTGGATGTGAAACAGCATCTCATTGTGGTTATAATTTGCATTACCCTGGTAACAAATGATGCTGAACATACTTCCATGTACTTATTGGACACCAGTATATCTTATTTTGTAAAATATATTTTCATGTTTTTTACCCATTTTAAAATTGGACTTTTTGTCTTTTTATTGATTTGTATTTCTTTATATATCCTTGATATTGGTCCTTTATCGGATATACACATCATAAAAGTTTTCCTGAATCTGTGGTTTGTCTTTTTATTTTCTAAATGGTGTCTTTTCATGAGCAGAATTTTGATGCATGCTTTCTACTTTCTACAATTTCATCTACTTTTGATTGAGATGCAGTTAGATCTTTTTTAGTGTACTCACAAACCAATCAGCCCTCTAGGTGGGAGAGGGTCCCTGAGAGAATTCCACAGGCAGATGGGGCTGTGTGCTGTGAGTTTGCATTGGGCCAGCCCAGCTGTGACCTGCATGTGTGGCCAGCTCAGCTGCTGGGACAGCCACAGAGATGTGCAGCATCAGGGAAGGAAAGTGGACGCCCCCTGCCCTCACCAACTCCAAGCTGCCTGACTGCAGGCCTGGCCTCATTAGACCCTTGAAAGAACTCAAGATTATCCTTTATTTCCATACGTGGGGTGGTCCAGCAGGCCTCTACAAGGGCTCCCTGCTCCATCCCATTGGTAGGAGCCCAGGCCTCCTGGAACGCACAGGTGATGTGTGTTATGGGCACTTGGAGGCAGAGGTTAGTAGCGCATGAGAAAGCTTCTGTCCAGCAGCAGGCAACAGGCTCCTTGGAAGTGCCCTTTAGCCTGGGCCTGAAGGTGGGCAGTGTAGGCCTATAGGGGTGGAGAGGGCCCTCCAGGTGAGAGGTGGTGTGGACGAGATTCTTGGAGGTGGAAATCCTGGGGGGTGCACAGAGCACTCATCTCCACTGCAGTGAGGCTGGCTGCCTGTGAGAAACCACAGGGAGGTGGAGGACAGGATCTCATCTGTGTGTCTAGAGGCGCACACATCAGCCAGAGCATGAGTTACAAGGCTCTGTTCAGAGGGGTTTTGGGAAATAGTAATCAACTGTGTTGACCTAAAAGGAAGAGCCTGAGGCACAAAATAGAATTTAAAGAGTTTGCTTGAGCCAAAGTGAGGCCAGTTGCCTGAGACACACTTCCAAGTTGCCTTGGGAAGTACTCTCAAAAGCAGGTTCTTAAAGAAAAAAGGGGAAAAGGAGTGGACAGATATAAAGGTGTTTAACAGGCGTTCTCCATGGTTCACAGGAAGAGCTTTGGTTGTGATAGCAACAGGAGGGAGTCAAATGCCCAGGCAGATGTGGCGAGTCCTGGTGAAATCCCACCTCCAAGCTGAAAGCAGTTTAAAGCCTGACAGCCAAGCTACAGTTAAATTCTTGGACCAGATTGAGAACATGTCTTCATGTTTGGTACCCTTTCCTCCGATTGGTCCCCACCCTTCACCTATTTTACATATACCTTGCCCTTTCCTAATTGGTTTTCTACATCATCATGCCCACCTTTGAAATGAGTAAGATATACTCATGTGAACAAAATATGGAGCATATTTATTTCTCTCTGACTGGTTTCTCTAGAATTTGGAAACTATTTGTGAGTATTCTTAAGTTATGTTAAATCCTTGGACCAGATTGAGAACTTGTCTTCCTGTTTGGCATGAAATCCTCTGATTGGTCCCCAGCCTTCATCTATTTTGCATATACCTACCCTTCCTATACACAGATGGCATGACAGTTGGAGTACCATTGGTTGGTAGCTCTCGAGGGCTGGCCCAGGTCTTCGTGCCCTTCCAGCAAAAGGCTTGGTAGTATAATGGTTCCAAGTGTTGAAGTCAAATAAAATATGTGGAGACAAATCTCTAAATTTACTGTTTTATTTGGGATACAATAATAGCAGTTTGGGGCTGATATAGTTTGGATTTATGTCCCTCCCCAAATCTCATGTCAAATTGGGATCCTTAGTGTGGGAGGAGGGGCCTGGTGGGAGGTGACTGGATCACGGAGTGGACTTTCCCGTGTTATTCTGGTGATAGTGAGTGAGTTCTCATGAGATCTGGTTGTTTAAAAGTGAGTAGCAGCTCCTCCTGCTCTCTGTTCTTCCTGCTGCAGCTGCATACACTATGCCTGCTTCCCCTTCGCCTTCTGCTATGATTGTACATTTATTGAGGCCTCCCCAGCCATGCTTCTTATACAGGTTATGGAGTGAGTGAATTCAACCTCTTTTCTTCATAAACTACCCAGTCTCAGGTTCTCAATAGCAATTGAGAACATACTATACAGGGACATTCTCACAGACTGGGTGGTCTTCACTGTGTCCAAAAGACAAAGAGGAGGTTGTAGGTTTTACACACAGAAGGAATTTACTGTTTTTCCAGATGTTCACTGTTAGTTTTAAGGTTCTAGGAGCTGGCAGGCTCTGACTCATAGTGACCTTGGTGGGTAAAATTGGTCTTAGAGCTGTAGCAGCTTGTTTTAGTAGCCACAGATAAAACTGGTTTCCGACAGCAGCAGGCAGTCTCAGCAGCCAGGCTTGCAGAGAATGACATTCCTGAGCAGTGTCTTGTGCCTTGAGTGGTTTTCTCCCCTGGCCTCTCAACTCTGTTTTGGTTGGGTGTGACAAGAATGACCTGATCTGCAGGATCAACTTCCACACAAGCCTCTCCCTTCTCCGCTGTGAGAACATACCTGCTTGCATTGTGTGTTTCTATGGATCCCAAATGGGGTCATGACAAGCAGCGTTTATTGAGCATTAATGTGTGCAGGCGCCCTCCTGAGCTTCCTAATCTCCCTTCTATCCTCACACGACGTCTATCCTATCAGGCATAATGTTAAACTGTCATTCTCTCAGTTTCATGGCTGAGGCACAAAATGGTCATATAACTGCCCAGGGTCAGCAGCCAAGAGCAGCAAGGCAGGATCTGAATCCCAGACATCTGGGCCTAGAGCCTGGGCCTGTCTACTGTGCCACACTTTCTACAGCTGTTGATGTGGGCGGGGCCGAGTCACCTCTTCTTGTTCACATCCGCTGAAGGTTGATCTGCACCCCACACTCACTGCCCCATCCCTGAGTTGGCTCTAGAGCCTGGGCGGATTTGGGATGTGGGCAGAGGACAGAAGCAGGGCCCCATGCATCCGGACATCCCTGGACTTTGCACTTAGTGAGGAACAGAGGGTGGAAAAAATGGACCATTCTCAGCATTTCTTTGTCCTGCAGTTTGCTTCACGGGGGTGGAAATCATCCATGTAACAGCTCCCATTACAGGGAGCCCTGCAGGGGGAGAGTCCAGTGCACCCTGAGCTTGGAGTGGCCTTCCAGTACCTTTACTATATCCTCAGGATCCTGAGGAACCTGAGGAAAGGGAGATGGTCTCCCTGCCCTTTGCTCTGCAGCCATGAGCACGCCTCCGCCCCACGCCACAGCCACAGCTAGTAGTCATGAAGCACCGAGAGCATCTACTATGAGCAAGCTGCTTCCACGCATGACCTTGGTTCATCCTCACTGCAGTGAGGGGTCCTAGTCCTGCTTTTCAAGGAGCTGCAGCTGGATTTGGGTTTGGTGAATAAGCCCAGGCTTGTACCCACAGTGCAGAGCTCCAGTGTGGCCCAGCGGCCCTGTGGCCTCACACTCCCATCCCCTAACTCAAGACTGAAGACCCCACACCTATTACTTTGGAGCTAGAGAGAACCTTTGACCTGTTTCTCAAACTTTGGCATGCATGTGAATCAGGTGCAGATCTCATTTAGAAAAAGTCTGGGCCCCACTCAGAGACTCCAATTCAGCTTAGCTATGGCAGGGACTGGGAGTCTGCCTTCTTGACAGCTCTGGCTGTGCTGCTGCTGGAAGGGCTCCGGGACCTGTGCAAGATCCACAGGGGGTTTGTGGGAGCCCAGGCGGATGCTCGGAATCCAGGCATGCTGTGCGGGATCTGGGGCTCCACTGCCTGCTCTCGGAAAGGCTGTGGCAGCCCCAAGTTGTCCTCTGCTGTTCTGTGCATTTGCTCCTGGAGTTCCAGCTGCTTCCGGTGCTGGCTGGAGATGCCACAGGGTGGAGCCATTGGCATCAGAATTCCCGAAGGCCCCTCTTCCTCCACATGTCAACGCCTGGCTGACATCTGCCCCTCCCAGGGGCTCCTCAGGCCTGCAGGTGGTTGACTTTGTATTCTGCCCAGAGATTTTATCTAGTGGAAGGTCAGTCTGAGAGTTTACTTGGCTGTCACCAGCAGTGGAACCCATACGGGGTCTTTGAATATAGGGGCACCACCAAACACTATGATTTTCCATGCGGTGAGGTGCCATCCAGTTCCTGTGCCTCGCTGGGCCCTCCCCCATTTCTCGCCCACCTCCACCTCCACTCCTTCCTGCATGCCACCCCATCCCCATTTCCAGTTCCACCTCGGCTGTGCATCCCCCCACATGGCTGGCCCTGGCAGGGACCTCCAACCTGGACCTCACCCCGAGCACTCATCAGGTGGCTCCAGGCGAGGACCCCTCACGGAGATGCTCGAGTCTGGGGACTCTGCTTCTCCTGCCACTCAGTCATAAAATGTGGCATCCTGGCCAAATGACTGCTTGGAGTGTTGTGCTCCCCAGATGTGCCGAGTCCTAACTGAGACGGGACCCCAAGCTGGTACTACCATCTACCCAGACCTCATGGGATCTCCCATGAACCGGCTGGAGTGTGGCCAGGTTGAGGCCACTGCCCTCCCCTCTAAAACCCTGCCAGGCCCGCAGCTCATCAAGCCCACACTCAAGTCCCTGCTCAGTCCCTCCCTCTGGGGCTCCTGCTCTCCACCAGCCAGCCCGGCTCCTCGCACAGATGCTGCTCAGGGCCCAGGGAGGGGAGGCATCCTGGAGATGGGCCCCTGTTGGCTCAGTGAACCTCTCAGCACAGCCAGCCGGCGGGTGAGAGCCCAGTGAGGGTGGTAAAGTGAACCTGCACCTGTCCAAGAGGGCAGGAGATGGCCCCTGCAGCCTGAGACAGTGGAGGCTCCAGCTGTTGAAAGAAAGATATTTCTTCAAGGAGAAGAGGCGACCCCAGTGTGTCCTCATTGACACTGCTGGACTGGGCACCTGTAGCCACTAGGGTTGGCCAAAGGCAAACCCGTGTCCAGCAGCTCCCTGGGGAAGGACTCAGGCCCAGGGAGGGGACTCAGGTGCAAGGAATGGGTGTTGGTTGCAGGCACTCCCAGAGACATGTGATATTTGGAACTGTTAGGACGTTTCTGTCTGTTGCAGGGCATCCGCGGGGCTGGGGGTGTTGATGCAGCACAGAGCGGGCGGCTGAGGTCAATCTATACCCCGGGCCTGCTGGAGTGGTCTACACCCAGGGCCAGATTCCAAGCCATGATATTCCTGTTGTGAGAGGACAGCAGAAGGGCGGCATCGGGGGTCCTGCTGGCCCCTGCCCTCCCTGGAGCAGGTTCTGTGCACTCTCAGGCCCATCTACCCTCACAAAATGGAATGGAGCAGTTGCTTTTATCTTTAGCAAATCTGGAGAACTCAAAACAGCTTCAGTGTACAGCCAGGGAGAGAGCCCTGAGGTCTGGCTGGGAGAGGACTCCCTGCTGCAATGACCTGCCAGCCCTGGGCAGCCCTCCTTATGCTGGGGGGCCTGGCGGAGTGTGCCTGCCTTCTCTCCCATGGCTTGGGGGGATGTTTTCAGCACAGCTAGGGTGGGGAGACCCCCAACGCCCCTGTGTCCAGCAGCTCCCTGGGGAGGGACTCAGGCCAGGGGAAGGAAAACAGGTGCGGAAGCCTCCAGGACTCTGCCCCTCTAAAGGTCCTCTGGCCTAGGCCAGCTCCCCCAGCCTCCACTGAGGACCTGGGCCTCGTCCTCTGCCTCTTGCTGTCCCTCGGGAGAAAGGGGCTTAGGGAGAAAGGCCAATGGGCTTTGGAGCCAGCCTTGTCTGGACTGGAATCCAGGACCCCTCATTTTCTAACAAGTCACACTGGGGTGACACTGGCAGCATTCAGAACCCCTCTGAGCCTCACTGTTCCCACCTGCAGACAAGAATTACAGAGTCGCTGATGGGGCCAGGAAAGGGAGACTTCAGCAAATAAGAGAGCAGCAGGGTTTCACCCCAGGAGCACGGGTTTCGGAGTCCAGCTGTGCACCAAGCCCAGTGTCTTCAAAGAAAGGAGTCCTGGAGTCCCAGGAGATTCACCCGCTCTGGCTTTCCTGGACTGTCAGCTCTGTCTCTGCTTTCACACTCATCACATGTAATTGACTGACTGAGTGCACCTGACTCCCCTTAACACTGGGCAGATTTCACAACTGCACCCTTAGACTCCCCAACACTGCAGTGGTCTCCCTCCTGGTAAACCACTGTAAAGTTCCAGACTGTCTCTGCCTAGGTCCTAACCCAGCACCTTCTATTTGAGATTTTTTTCCTCCCTGTTCATAACTTTCAGGGCAGATTCTGGCTCCAGGGAAGAGAGACCAGCCACTCCACCAGGATTACAAACCTAACCGAGGTTCTTGTTCTTTAAAACTGATAGTGACTTTAAAATGATGAAATATTTCAAACGTACAGAAAAACACCACGGTTCTATCACTGTACAGCTGTCACTCAGATTTAGCCAGTGTTCATGATTTATCCTCTTTGCTTCAGATTAACTTATTTTTTAAAGAAACAAACATTACTGGCACAGTTGAAAGCCATTGCTGCATATCCCTAACTACAGTCCCCTCCCTCCTTCCTAAGTGGGCACAACTATTCGGAAGCAGGTATTCCGCTTTTCTATCCACATTTTAGTATTATTATTGCATGTGCATGTGTCCGTAAGCAATGCACTTTTTAGAAGTTTCTCTAGGTCATTGCTGGGAAACAGAATTTCTGGTTGCAGAAAATCAGCTCTTGCGGCCTTTCTAGCTGAGGCAAATGATTTTCTTCTTGGGTGTACCAGTTACTTTTCCTATGAACAAGAAGAGTTCCCCTAGCTCCACGTTCTAGTCTGGTCTTAGGATTTTCAGATTTAAAGTTTTCATTTTTGTATTATTATTATTTTTTTTAGTAGAGATGGGGTTTCACTATGTTAGCCACGACAGTCTCAAACTCCTGACCTCGTGATCTGCCTGCCTTGGCCTCCCAAAGTGCTGGGATTATAGGCATGAGCCACCACACCCAGCCTAAAGTTTTCATTTTCTTTCCTAGTCTGGTTGCTGTGAAATTGTAATTCTTTATGGTTATATTTTGAATTATCTCATTAGAAATGAAGTTAAGCACCTTTTCATCTGTTTACTGATTATTTGGGGTTTGTCTTCAGTGAAATGCAAATCTATGTGTTTTCCTAATAGATTGTTTGTAATTTTTACATATTTAAAGGAGATCTGCAGATATTGTGGCTTCAAAATCTCTTTTAAAAAATGTTTCTTGCAAATCTTCTCCTAGTGTGTGACTTACCCTTCTGATCTCTGTAGATTGGTGTCTGTTGAATAGTTTCAAATAACAACAACAAATGGACCAGTATGGAAGCCCATGTCTTGTTGAATGAACCGAGTCCTGACGATATTTTCTTGTGTTAGCTCCTAAAGTCTTCATGGCGCTACATGCACATTTAGTCTCCATCCATCTGGAACCGGTTGTGTGTATGGCAGAGGTGGAGACCCATTTCCACTCTCTTCCAGGGCGCTCGCCGGTGTCCCTCTCACTGGTCTGAAGCTCTGCCTTTGCCTCGCACTAGGTTGCATGCACTCCGGTCTGTTTCTGGACTCTGCATTCTGTTCTGTTGTTGCTCACTCTTTATCCCTGTGTGAATTATTTGACTTTATATTGAGTTGCAGGGCAAGTCTCAGGTAGGGCAGGTCTTCCCCTGGACTTTCCCTCCTCAGGTGGGTCTTGGCTTTGCTAAGGCCTTTGACCCTCCATGTGCATTTTAGAACCAATGTGTCAGGTTCCAAAAATCTTACAGAGATTTTGATGGGATTGCATTAAATCAGCTCATGGTTGTGGAGGACTAATGTTGTGAGATCAGTTCTTCCTATTCAAGTTTTTTATTTAACCATTTTCCTATCCATACATATCCTAAAACATCATGTTGTAAATCTCAAATATACACAATAAAATATATTTCTAAAATATTTAGATCTTTAAAATGTCTCTCAATCACTTTTATGCTTTTCCTCCTCATAAAGTCTCATGTATCTTTTGCTAGATTTATTTTTATGCACCTTTAAAAATTGGTTTAATTAAATGGTAAACCACTGTAACTGTTATTTTTCAAATTTTCTATGTTTTTCTGGTCTATAGAAATACAGTTGAGTTTTGAATATGATCTCATTATCTAGGGATCTTGCTAAATTTGAATTCTAATTTGCCTGTCACTTCTTTTTCCGTGAGTTTTTCATGTAGACAGTCAAATCAATTGTAAATGACACATTTGTTTCCTCCTTTCCAATTCTTACATGCTTAAAAAAGAATTTAACTTGTCTTCTTTTGCTGGCTAAGCACCTCCAGTTGATGTTGAATAGAAGTTGTGAGCATAGATGTCTTTGTTATGTCCTGATTTTAAAGGGGACTGTTTTTAGACATTTTTGCATTGTGTATAAGGTTTGCTTGGGTCTTTTTGCTCAACTTATTAGGTTGAACAAGTTTCTTTGTATTCCTAATTTGGTAAGACTTAACAAATGTTTTTTTATCAAAGATATTTTCCCAGGTTTTTTTTAATTGTGAAGAAACACAAATGACATAAGAAACATAAGATTTGCCAGCTTAACTATTTTTTTTGAGGGGTGGGGACTGTCACTCTGTCGCCCAGGATGGAGTCCACTGGGGCAATCTTGGCTCATTGCAACCCCTGCCTCCTGGGCTCAAGCGATTCTTGTGCCTCAACCACCCAAGTAGTGGGGATTACAGGTGCCTGCCACCATGCCAGGCTAATTTTTGTATTTTTAGTAGAGACAGGGTTTCACCATGTTGTCCAGGCTGGTCTCAAACTCCTGGCCTCAAGTAATCAGCCTGCTTCAGCCTGTCAAAGTGCTGGCATTGCAGGTGTGAACCACCATGACTGGCCTTTACCATTTTTAGGTGTATAGTTCAGTGGTATTAGGTACATTCATATCATCGTGCACCCATCACCGCCATCTGTCTCCAGATCTCTTTCATTTTGCAAAGCAGAAGCTCTATGCCCATTAAACACTAATTCCTCATTCTATCCCACCCCCTCCCTCAGCCCCTGGCAACACCATTCCAGCTTCCTGCCTCTATGATTTGGACTACTGTAAGTGCCTCATATAAGGGAATCCTATGGTATTTGTCTTTCTGGGATTGGCTTATTTCATTTAGCATAAGCTCCTCAAGGCTCGTTTATGCCGTAGCATGTGTCAGAATTCTTTCCTTTGCAAAGGTGAGATTCCATACAGATTCTCTGTATGTACCAAATTTCACTTACTCTTTCATCCATTGGTGGACACTTGGATTTCTTCCATGTTTTAGCTATTGTTAATGGGTGTACAAATACTTTTTGAGATTCTTCTTTCAATTCTTTTGACTACATGACCTGAAGTAAAATTGCTGCATCATGTGGTAATTCTATGTTTAATTTTCTAAGGAACCACCATATTGCTTTCCACAGTGGTTCCACCATGTCACATTCCCATCAACAGTGTACAAGATTTCGATTGCTCCATGTCCTCACCAACACATGTTATTTTCTGTTTTCTTTTGATAGTAGTCATCCTAATATATGTGAGGTGGTATCTCATTAGAGTTGTGATTTGTATTTCTCTAATTGTGATCGTGAACATCTTTCCTTCTGCTTATTGTCCATTTTTACATCTTCTTTAGATAAATGTCTATTAAAGTTATTTGCTCATTTTTAAATTGGGTTGTTTTTTGTCATTGAGTTTTAGGAGTTCTCTATATCTTCTGGATAATAATCCCTTATCAGATAGATCTAATTTGCAAATAATTTCTCCCATTCTATGGATTGCCTTCTTACTTTGTTGTTAGTGTCTTTTAATGCACAAAATCTTAACATTTTTATGAATTAAAGTCCAATTTGTAGATTTTTTTCTTTTGTTGCCTGTGCAGTTCTTTGTAGATCCTGGATATTAGCCCCTTGTCAGATGGGTAGATTGCAAAAATTTTCTCCCATTCTGGTTGCTGGTTCACTCTACTGATAGTTTCTTTTGCTGTGCAGAAGCGCTGACATTTAATTAGATCCCATTCATCTATTTTGGCTTTTGTTGCCATTGCTTTCAGTGTTTTAGTCATGAAGTCCTTGCCTATGCCTATGTCCTGAATGGTATTGCCTAGGTTTTCTTCTAGAGATTTTACGGTGTTAGGCCCCATGTTTAAATCTTTAATCAATCTGGAGTTGATTTTTGTGTAAGGTGTAAAGAAAAGATCCAGTTTCAGCTTTTTTCTTATGGCTAGCCTGTTTTCCCAACACCATTTATTAAATAGGGAATCCTTTCCCCATTGCTTGTTTTTTCACGTTTGTCAAAGATCAGATGGTTGTAGTTGTGTGGCATTATTTCTGAGGTCTTTGTTCTGTTCCATTGGTCTATATCTCTGTTTTGGTACCAGTATCATGCTGTTTTAATTACTGTAGCCTTGTAATATAGTTTGAAGTCAGGTAGCGTGATGCCTCCAGCTTTTGTCTTTTTGCTTCGCATTGTCTTGGCTATATGAGCTCTTTTTTGGTTCTATATGAAGTTTAAGGTGTTTTTTTCCAATTTCATGAAGCAAGTCATTGGTTGCTTGATGTGGATAGCATTGAATCTATAAATTACTTTGAGCAGTATGGCCATTTTCATATTGATTCTTGCTAACCATGAGCATGGAATGTTTTTCCATCTGTTTGTGTCTTCTCTTATTTCCTTGAGCAGTGGTTTGTAGTTCTCCTTGAAGAGGTCCTTCACATCCCTTGTTAGTTACATTCCTAGGTATTTTATTCTCTTTGTAGCAATTGTGATTGTGAATGGGAATTAACTCATGATTTGGCTCTCTGTTTGTCTATTATCGGTGTATAGAAATGCTTGCAATTTTTGTGCAGTGATTTTGTATCCTGAGACTTTGCTTAAGTTGCTTATTACCTTAAGGAGATTTAGGGCTAAGATGATGGGTTTTTCTAAATATACCATCATGTCATCTGTAAGCAGGGTCTTTTTAGGTTCTCTATATCTTTGTTGATATTTCCACTTGGTTCATAAATTGTTTTCTTAACTTCCTCCACATTTTCCTCTAGTTCTTTGAGCATCTTTAAGACAGTTGTTTTAAAGTGTTTGTCCAGTATATCTACCATCAGTTCTTTTTCAAGGACAGTTTTTGCTGATTATTTTTCCTTTGAATGGGCCATAACTTCTTATTTTTTTGTACGCCTGGTAATTTTTTTGTTGAAAGCTGGAACTTTGAATATAATAATATGATAACTCTGAAAATCAGATATTTTCCCTTCCCTAGGACTTGCTGTTTTTAATTATTCTTGTTCTTTTTGATTGTTATAAGGCATCTCTGTACCAAGGATCAACCTGAAGTGTAAACTCAAGATCTCCTCAGGTCTTTTCTGAATTTCTGCCTTTCCCTGGGTATGCACAGGACTGTCTGTTCCCCCCATTCATTATATGTGGCTGCTTTTAAATGCCTTAATCTTCAATGCCTAGCTCCTAAGTGGGGAAAAAGAATAAAACAAAGGGTAGGGTGGGAAGGGTGCCAGCCCTTTAAATGCCTTGGAAGTCACTTTGGCCAAAGGAGAGGGGCTTACAACAATGTGGTGAGGGCTCAGGAGTGCCACAGTGGCCACTATCTGTGTCTGCATCTCTGTGATCAGGAGGAGCAATCAGAGCACTAATCTCAGATATTTGGAGGACAGGATCTTTTTGTCCACTCTGGCATCCACTAGTTGTGTGCTCCAGGAACATGTGCACAGCTGCCTGCCACAGGGCTGGGGGCTGGGACTGGTAGCTCGTACTAAGGGTAGCTAAGAGCTAGAATTGACTGAAGTAATGTAAATGTAAATGTAATTGCAATTGAATGTCCAGAGTTAATGTAACTGCAATTGAATGTCCAAACCTTTCCTTTGAAGTTACAGGCCTTCAATAGACCCCAGAGTTCCAAAATAGCAACATCAGAGAGATTCTGCCAGTGCAATTGTCATCTTGGCTGAGAGACAGATTTCTGGTGCTTCCTATTCTATTCTGCTGTCTTCCCAGAATGTTTGCTAAGAATTTTTAACTCATCAAGTATTGATTTTTATCAAATGCTTTTTTTCTTTTTTGCATCTGTTGATAATCTTGGCTTTTTCTTTTATCCATTATGTGGTAAACTACATTCAACAATTTTAAACCAATGTTCCATTTCTGAGATAAACTCTACTTTGCCATACTGTCAGTTTTTTTTTTTTTTCTCAGACAAAGTCTCATTCTGTCACCAGGCTGAAGTGCAGTGGTGTGACCTTGGCTCACTGCAACCTCTGCCGCCCAGGTTCAAACCATTCTCCTTCCTCAGCCTCCCAAGTAGCTGGGATTACAGGCGTGTGCCACCACACCCAGGTAATTTTGCATTTTTAGTAGAGATAGGTTTTCACCATGTTGGCCACGATGGTCTCGATCTCCTGACCTAGTTATCTACCCTCTTTGGCCTCCCAAAGTGCTGGGATTACAGGTGTGAGCCACCGTGCCCAGCTGCCATGCTGTCACTTTTAAAGTACTACATTCAAATTCCTAAAATTTGTGTAGGATTTCACATTTATATTTTTGAGTGAGCTTGCATTGGAAGTCATGTAGGCTTGATATCAGTGTTTTACCATCCTTGTAATGCAAGTGCTTACATGCGCTGGAGAAGCTGTGCAACTGTAGAGAACTTTCACCCAATATGTCACCTGACTAGAAAGTGCCTGTAACACCACCTGGGCCTGGAGCTTTTTATGTGAAAAGATTTTAACTTTTAATTCAATTTAATTTTAACTGTTATGAGAAAATTTGAGCCATCATTCTTAGGCTAGCTTTTCAAATGGACTTCAACATACATATGGAAAAATGTCCAGTTTAATTAGTTACAGCTTCAGGAACCTCTACAGTGAGCATACTCATATGATCATCATCCAGATCAGTCCCATTTTAGCCCCTCCTGTCTCCACCTATGTGTGGGTGTTTTATCAAATGCTTCTCTGAACTTACTGAAATGGTCATAGGTTTTCTCCTTTATTATGTTAATGTGGTGAAATACAAATGATAGCTTAACCTTGCATTTCTGGAATAAGCCCAACTTGAACATTCTATTACTCTTCAGATATACTGCTGAATTTGATTTGCTAATATTTTCTTTAATATATTTGCATTTATGCTCATGAGAAAGAATGACCTCTAATTTTCCATTCTCAAAATGTCCTTTTCAGGTTTAGGAAGCAATGTTATGATGGCCCAATAAAACAAGTTGCTGCATCTGTATGTTTGTTTCTTTCAATTGCAAGGAATCAAGCATCCAGACTTCATAGTGACTTAAAAAGTCTAAGAATTATTTCATGTTACAAGTAGAGAGGGAGCTGGTGCCAGGGCTGATTCAGTGGCTCATTGCTGTCATCCAGGGCCCAGGCTCTGCACATCTTTTCTGTCTTCCACTCTGGGTGTGTTGGCCTTTTGTCTTTGGGCTTGCTGCCTCATGCTCGCAAAATGGCTGCCTCAGCTCCAGGTTCTGTTTCCCACACTATCTCCCCCCACTGTCATGTTCAGAGACAAGATCACAGGCAAGCAGCAAATAGATTGCTTGAGAAGAGAGGGGATGGTGGAGAGAGAGAGAGAGAGAGAAAGAAGAGAGATGCATCTTGGCTTCTTTCTTTTTATCATAGAGGAAAAATGTCTTTGTCAAAGTCCACAGAAGATTTTTCCTAATGTCTCATTGGCCAATACTGGGTTGTATGTCCACACATGAACCAATCATTTCAAAAGGAATTAGGTTTCTGAGTCTGGTTTGACCCAATTTATAATGCACCCTCACCCTCTTAGGGTTAGGCTGTAGTTGTGTGAACACTAGTGAGGTTTGCTGGCCAGAAAAAGGAGAAATGTCTGTTGGCTAACTTTATTTGTCACACTCATGTCTTAGAAATTTAGTAGGCTGGTAACTGTAGGAAGCAGTGGTCCATATTTCAAGACCTGATTTATACCGTGAACTGGGCTCCTAAAAATTCCTCAGTTTCCAGGAGTGAAGATAGGTGATGCTATTTAATTATGTTAGTAATATAGAAGTGTATAAAAACAACTGACCGAGGACTGTGCCCCTAAGCTGAAGCAGGCTGAAAAACAAGATGTCCCATACCTCTATTTTTTCTTTTTCTGAGACCGAGTTTTGCTCTTGTTGCCCAGTCTGGAGTGCAATGGCACCATCTTGGCTCACCCCAACCTCCGCCTCCCGGGTTCAAGCCATTCTCCTGCCTCAGCCTCCCAAGTAGCTGGGATTACAGGCATGTGCCACCATGCCCAGCTAATTTTGTATTTTTAGTAGAGATAGGGTTTCTCCATGTTGGTCAGGCTGGTCTCCATCACCTGACCTCAGGTGATCTGCCCACCTTGGCCTCCCAAAGTGCTGAGATTACAGGTATGAGCGACCGTGCCTGGCTGATGTCACATACCTCTTAGTCATGAGACTTGGAATGAGTTTACAGCTGCTGTTAAAACTTCAAAAGGGTTAGCTTTATTTTTCATACATTTGTGAACAAGGCTTATCTAGGAAGCTGGAGACCACAAATCACCACATTCCCATGAAGGCTGCCAACACAGAGAGCCCAGTCACATTCCAGTCTCATGCAAAGAGCTGATGACCACATCTCTTAAAGAAAGGCCTTGTGCCATTTCCAGAGCTTTTGTCTTTTCTCATCATGATGTTGGCTTTTAATGGACACCAGGAAACTTAACTTAATGCACCGATCCCAAGAAACAGAAACAGAAGCAGAAAGCTTCAGTGGAAAACAACTATCTGGTTAAAGGTAATTTCAGGAGCTTTGGCTCTGTTCCAGGAATGGTGGCAAGAATAGAGCAGAGTGCTCTGCCTGGGAGCCAGACAACTTGTGTTTAATTCCTAGCCTCATCACATGCAACTGAGATGATCTCGGGCACCCCTACACCCCAACCTCCTCAGCAGGGTGGGGACATGATGCCAGGACTGCTTACCTTGCAGGAAGAAATGACCACCGAGCCTGTCAACTCTTGCTGTGTAAGCAAGGGTGCTGAGGTCCAGCCGCTGGGCGGGCTGGCTGGGAGTCGCTGATGAAGGCCAGGGGCTCTGTTCCCTCTGTCTCCAGTGCTCCAGCAGGTGGGCCCGGGAGTGTGTGCATGGTCCTGGCAGAAGCACAAGGCAAGTGGAAGCCTACAAGGCCTCCAGGGTTTTGCTTGGGGTTGGTGCACCATGACTTCTGCCCTCTTCTATTCTATTGGCCAAACCTAGAGGCCAGGGGCAGGGAAATGCCCCCTGCGTCTTCAGTGGAGTAACCGCAATGTGCATGGCAAGGTCCTGGATGTGTAGTCTTGCTACTAGAGTAAGGTGGTGCAGTGGATTGAATTAGTGCCCCGATGACCACAGTACCACGCCGTGGGCCCTGCGACATGACTTGTTATGCAGTTGAGCAGAATGTCGGCAGGTGTCGCTGAGCTTTAGCTCTGATTCAGGTGCTCTGTACCCTGGGCCCCCTGTGCTGCCTCCTGCTCACTTTATCTGGAGGTGTTTGAGCCCAGTGGCCATCACTGAGGAATCAGGGTGTGGGGCTCGGGGAGTGGAGGTGGCGTTGTCTTGGCACCTGGCTTTGCTGCTTTGACTCTGTGTGGCTTAGGGATTCTCAGTGTCACGAAGGCTCAGTTTCCTCTGGCATGGCCCAGGCAGCAGGTTCTGGCGTTCAGAACCCGTCCAGTTAATGGTTGTTATTGCTGCAGTTCTGTGAGACCTGTCCTGGTAGCTCTGGGGCCCACTGTGGACACGAGTCCTGCATGTGACAGTGACAGTTTGTCATGTCAGACTCTAGTTGGTGAGGTCTGGGCCAGCCTGTCTTGTCCAGCACTGCACAGGGCCTTCAGAGTAACCCCCAGTTTCTGCTCCCCTGCAGCAACTCTGCTGATGAAGAGCCTGCAATGGCTCTTCTCTCTCCTATTCTTTCCAGTCTGAATTTCTCATCCGATTTGACGTCTGTGTATACCCAGTGCTGCTAGTGTCCAGAAGAAAATATGCATCTAAAGAAATGAGGCTTTCTTCCTCTTTAAAGAATCAATAAATCAGATATAATGCCTTCAGTAGATTGATAATATAATGAAGCCGATAGTTTGCATATGTACTTTGAATTATAAGCTTACCACTTTTGTGAGGTCTAGCATACAATAGAGCTGGTGAAGAGTGGGTTAGAGAACCTGATACCAGCTGCCACCTTCCCTAGTGTGTCCCATGTGCAGGCTTTGCAGCCCCAGACAGGTGCAGGGCAGTCCCTGGGTCCCCAGGTCAGTGCTGTGTGAACGAGTCTCCAGCCTGGTGCTCAGCTAAGTTCTCATAAATGGGGCTGTGGCCAGGAAAGATGGAAACTGCCCGTTTCTTTATCTGGTACAAAAGAATTGGAATTTTGAAGTTTCTGTTGTGTCTTGTGACTTACAGGCAGATGTTAATAACCACAAAATGCTAACAGTCTCAGCACCGAAGGCCAAGGGCATGAGCTTCTCCAGTGCCTCGTGCCAGGTGGTGGCTACCACCAAGCTTTTGTCTCCTTTTAAACAGTTTTATTGAGATATAATTCATCTATCATACAATTCACTCACTTAAAGTATACAGTTCAATGGCTTTTGGTGTATTATATTATTAATTTTAAAATTTGGTAAAATATACATCACATAAAATTTGTCATTTTAACCATTTTTTAAGTGTACAATTCAGTGGCATTAATTACATTCACAGTGTTGTGGTTACTGCTGTTCATTTCCAAAACTCTTTCACCACTCCAAATAGAACCTTTGCAGCCGTTAACCAGGAGCTCTCCCTGCTTCCTGTCTCTGGCCACTGCTGACCACTATTCTACTGTCTCTATGAATTTGCCTACTCTAGGTACATCATGTGAGTGGAATTATACATTATTTACCATTTTGTGTCTGGCTTATTCCATAACGCTTTTGAGGCTTATTCACATTGTAGGATGTATTGCATCTTCATTTTTTTTCAATGGCTGAATAACATTCCATCGTGTGTGCGTTCCGTGTTTCGTTTATTCACTCATCTGTCGATGGACACTTGAGTTGTTTTCATCTTTTGGCTATTGTGAATAATGCTGCTATGAACATGAGTATACAAATAACTCTTGAAAACTTTGCTTTCAATTATTTTGACTATATGCCCAGATATGAAATTGTGTATGGTGATTCTACGTTTAAGTTTTTGAGGCACCACCATGCTATTTTCCCAGCAGCTGCATCATTTTGCATTCCTACCAGCAATGCACAAGCGTTCCAGTTTCCCCACATTCTCACTAATGCTTGTTACTCTCTCTCTTTCTCTGCGTTTTGGCCATCCTGTTTGGTGTGAGGTAGTGTCCCATTGTGGCTTTGATTTGCATTTCCCTAATGATTCATCATGTTGAGCATCTTTTCATGCACTTATTTAAAAATGTGCAAAATTTTTTAGTAGAGGTGGGAGTCTCAGTGTATTGCCCAAGCTGGTCTCAAACTCCTGGCCTCAAGTGGTCTGCCCCCCTTGGCTTCCCACAATGCTGGGATTACAGGCATGAGCCACCACACCTGGCCTCATGCACTTAATGGTCATGTTTATGTCTTCTTTGAAGAAACATCTATCAAATCCTTTGCCCATTTAAAAATGGGATTGTTTTATTGTTGTTGAGTCTTAGGAGTCCTTTATGTACTCTGGATATTAATCCCCTATCAGATATGTGATTTGCAAATATTTCCTCCCACTCCATGAGTTGCCCTTTCACTTTGTCGATAGTGTCCTTTGTTGCACAGAAGGTTTTAATTCTCATGAAGTCCAAGTTGTGCATTTTTCTTTTGTTGCTTGCGCTTTTGTTGTCGCGTACAAGAAATCATTGCTGAGTCCAATGTCATGAACCTTTTCCTGTTTTCCTCTATGAGCTACATGTTTAGGTCTTATATTTAGGTCTTTGACCCACTTTACATTAATTTTTGTGCGTGGTGTGAGGTAAGGTACAACTTCATTCTTTTAGTGGCTACCATGTCAGGCTGTGGTTACTGTTAACTTTTACAACCAGGAATGAGAAGACTCTGAAAGTCATATGATTTGGGGCTGATTGAATTTTCGTGAAGCTTTTCTATTCAAGCTAGGCTTGGCTGGGCATCTTTTGACTCCAGTTATGTGGGAGACATGTCATAAATGTTTCTAAGGTTTGGACACTCACATGTTTTCAGTCTTAATTCACATTGCTCCCAATTCTAGGGGGCATGGCTCTGGGAGAGGGGTGAGGTCTTGGACAACAACACATTTGTCTACCAAAATGTGTTGTTGGTGGGGTGTAGTTGCTTATACCTATAATCCCAGTACTTTGTGAGGCTCAGGTGGGAGAATCACGTGAGGCCAGGAGTTCAAGAGCAGCCTAGGCAACAAAGTGAGATTCTGTCTCTACAGAAAAAATAGGAAAAAATATTAGCCAGGGGTAGTGGCATGCACCTGTAGTCCCAGCTACTCAGGAGGCTGAGGTAGGAGGATCATTTGAGCCTGGGAGGTGGAGGCTGCAGTGAGCCGAGATCTTGCCACTGCACTTCAGCCTGCGTGACAGAGCAAGACCCCTGTCTCAAGAAACAAATAAGAAAACAACAAAAATGCAAACAAATGTGTTGTTGATATTTGGACACAGAACAGACAGCAGCAGCCCAGGGCTGGGACGGGGTGAGGCTGACCACAGAGGGACGCCATGAGGAACTGTTCTGGGGTGAAGAGACCATTCTGAATCTTGATTGTGGTGCTAGTTGTGTGACTGCATGTAGTCAAAACCCTTAGTACTATAACACAAAACAATGACATTTACTGTCTACACATTTAGGAAGTAACTAAAGCATGAATAGTGGACTGTTGTCAGGCAGTACTGAATGGGGTCAGTGCTCCCTCTTGGGGCAGACCCCTGGGTTCGAGTCCCAGCCCTCTTAGTTATGAACATGTGCCTTGGTTCCCTTTTCTAGAAAAGGAGGGTGATGGTTCCTACTGCATAGCGTTGGAATGAGGATTAAATGGGTTCAGCTCTGAACCAGGCTGCCATCTAAGGGATCCCTCCTCACAAGGATTTCCAGGCCCCAGGTGTGTGTGTCTGTGGGGATGGAGGAGGATGAGCTGACGATGTGGGAAGCTCATGTTCCTGCAGGGTGCTCCATCGTCCATTGACTTTATTTGCTCACGTCACACCATGAGTGCTGGGCCCCTTTTGGGTGGGGTGCTCTTTGTCTCCCACAGCATCAGTTGTGTTCTGGGCACGTCCCAGGCATGCCCTGGACATGGGGCAGCTGAAGGCTGGACCAGGCTGGCTGGTTCCTCCTGGGCTGGCGAAGCAGGAGCTCTGAGCTCTGAGGCCCTGGCTGGGTGGGCTGTTGCTGGCATCATCTGTTTGGTTAGTCAGCAGTCACAGGGATGGAGAACAAAGTGATGGGGATGAGTCGTTGCCTGGACATGGGAAGGCCTCACTCTGCTTTGGGTGCTGCACGTTCAAGAGCTGCTCTGAGCGGGAAGGAACATGCTGTCTGTTGGGGTGTCATGGGACAGGCCGGTCTCCCTTCTTGAGTTTCCTGCTTAAGGGACAGGAGGTGGGTCCCCACTCCTGGCTGAGTCCTGCTGCTCTTTCCCAGTGATGCTTCCCAAATGTCCCCTCCCTGGGGTTGAGCCCAGGCCTCTCTGGGTCCTTCCAGGCAGACTTGCCCGCCCGCCTGTATTTTGGGCTGCAGCTCCTGCCCTGTTTCATCACCAGCACGTTTCTACCTGCTTCTGCCTTCCAGAAATTGACTGGAATCTCATGCTGGCTTGCTGGCCACCTGCTTCCAGCTCTTTCTGTGGCAAGAGGTTCATTCCCTTTAGAATTCATTTGCTGGCATGGGAGGGAGGAGAGGTAAGTGTGTGCTGAGCCGCAGACTGGAGTTCTCTCCTCTTAGAAAGCAGCCACGTGTCGGGAAGCTGGCCAGTCATTTACATTCCAGCACAAAGGATGCCAGTGGCCTGTCCCTGAAAACACGTCTGAAGCACAGGTTGCTGGAGAAGGCCTGCCATGTCTGAATGGGAGGCCTCCCCCTTGTCTGGGTGGCTTCCAGGAGGCTGAGGATATTGAGGCCCAGGGCGAGCAGGAAGAAAGAACAGCAGGGGGTGTAGGCGTGGCACCAGGGGCAAGAGCAGTGGGCGAGACCCCACACTGACCCTAAACTGGAGACCCAGGCTTGCTTCGTTGTCTGTGGGGCGTTCGGGGCAGTGCTGCATCGGGGAGTCTAGAGGGAGCTCTGAAGCCTTGTGCCCACACAGCAGAGCATTCTCCCTTCTCCCTGCCAGCCCCCAAATGTATGCATAGACCAGTTTTATCAGGTAGAAAGCAAGAGATTTAGAGCTGTAATGGGCACATGCCAGACAGAAGGCTTTCACCTGAGTCCTTTATTTGAGAACACAAAAGAAAACAGTTCTCGTGCCGCATTCCCACAGTCAGGGTTAGGGTCCTTCTCAAAGGCCTGGGCAGACAATTGGGAACCCCCACTCGTGAGCACGTAGATACTGTCCTGCTATTCCCGGTGCCATCCTGGGCAGGAGTGAGAGCAGAGTCTCTCAGTGGCCATGTGAACCCCGTCTGGGCAGTCCCTGTTGGGGGTGCTTAACTGTCACCCACCCTCTGGCCTCCCCTGCAGAATCCCTCCTGGGGTGAGCGCACATGGCATGGGGTGGAAAGTTGAGTACTGGGAGCTGATCCAGTGTGTGGCGTGGGACAGTGCCCCGGACAGACGGCAGGGACTGAGGTGGTGCCAGGGGCTGTGGACACGGGTAGGCCATGGCTTTGTGTTCTTTCTTAGCTTCCTTTGGAAATGAAATGACTGGCAGTGGTGCCTGCTGTGCATGGTTGCCTTTCTCATTTGGAGCCCGGCACAGTCTGGTGTCCTCTCCTCCAACAGAGACCTTCTGACGGAGGGAGCACGCTGAAGTCACTGGGCAGAGGGGGAGGCAGCCTCAGTAACCCTGCAGATGGGGATGTGCTCTCTTGGGGCCTTCCTGCCATAACCAGACAGGGGTAGGGGTGCCAGGAAGAAGCAGGATCAGGACACGCAGCGATGGCGGTGGCCCCAGCAGTCCCTGACCCCCTGCGTGCTTCCTTCCTGCTCAGCTGCTCCATCCTGTGCTGCCTCCCTCAAGAGGACACCAGAGAAGATGTGGCAGTGTGACACCCTGAGGAACACCCCCATGGAGGCTGGCCTCCTTCCCCGCAGCCCGCAGGGTCCATGTGCTCAGCCAGTGGAGCTGTCTGGTCCTTGAGCCTGGGGGCCACGGCTCTCCCAGTGATCAGGTCACCATCTCCATGTGTCTGCTTTGCCTCGCTCAGGGGTGACCTGCCTAACGCGTGCCAGTGAGCACTGGCTTTGTTTCGTATGTCCTGTGTTGGTGGGCGCAGCGGGGACAGCGGCTCCACTCCCCCGCTCCCTGGGCACAACCCTCGCCCACAAGCACTGTCCTGGTGTTGCACAGATGCTGCAGCCCCTCCAGCCTGGGTGGTTTTACACACAGTCCCCAGCATGGGAGCCGGGGCGCTCAGCCTCCCTTGGAGGAGCTGCCGCTACTCCACTCCAGGGAAGAAGGCTGTGTGTGCGGGACACGGGCTCTGCTGAGCCTTGTCCCTGTGCACCACCCCTCCTGCTGTCTCCTAGCAGGCTCAGGCCCCGGGCAACGGCACCGCCTGGGTAGCCCGACCTTGGTGCCTGGGCGCCCTGGCCCCTACCCAGCTGCTCCCCAGCTCTAAAGAGTGAGAAGCAGGAGAGGAAACGGAGTCAGGATCCCCATCCCTTCTCACCGGGGCAGGGCCAAGCTGGAGCGCAGCCAGGCCACAGCAGAAGCCACTTCTTCTCTTGGTCGCCATGATAGGGTCTGTTGGCCACTCTCCCCTTTTCCCCAGGGATGCCTCTGGTAGTCGCTGTCACAATGGGGATAAAGCGATTATATTTCCAGACTGTAGGGAGCCAACTTCACCTGCAGGCTCAAGGGCCTGGCCCCATTGTCGCCTGGGCAAGTCAGGGACAGGGATCCTAGCTTTGCTTCCCACCGAGTGTCCTGGCCCCAGACAGCTCGTGCCTAACATGGGGCCACCCCCCTTTCCTTCCAACATGAGCTGCCTCTCCTGACCTCAGATGGCCTTGATGTCCTGCTGGAGGAATGAGGGCTGTAGGCCAGTGACCAGGTGATGAATGTGTCGGTGGTCTCCAGGGCCACTGTGGGAGTGTGTGTGTGTTGCAGGGTGGGGTGGGCTTTTCTGGGGCTCGGCCTGGTTCTGTTGTCTCTTCTCTAAGTATCCAGGAGAGCCCCTAGTAGCAGGTGCCGATGGAGAGCCCCTCTGCTCCCCTGCTGCACTGTGAGAAGACCCCTGAGGCTGCTGTGTGAAGGGCTCCTGGTGAAAGGCCCCCCATTTATCACACTGATTCCCATGCAGCAGATAAAACCCCAGCCCAGAATGGCCTGCCTTGCTCAGGGCTAGGCTTGCTCCCCTGAGAAATATCTCAGAGCCTCGCTGCGCCTCCCCCATCCCACCTCCCAGCTCCTCTCCTGTTCCCCTTTCTTCTCCCTCTGCACATAGCAGGAGCCTCTGGAAGGGGGGCTTGCCACGGAAAGGCAGTGAGTGGGCGTAGGAGCCAGTGACACTCTGGTCCTTCCACCCTCGCTGCACACCCAGCTACGCTCCTTTCCCTCTGGCATCTCCTCATGGACACTGGGGTCATGAGGGGCAGCTGGGGAGCCTGGGCTCCAGGAGGGGCAGGGAGGAGGGTGGCAGCAGGAGGCACTGGCCTGGGGCTCGCCCGTGATTGTAACATGTCCAGGCTTAGCAGGCAGTTCCTCACAGCACCCTGTGCCTGGGGCAGGAGGGGGGCTCCCTCCAGCAGAAGGGTGGTGCCTCGAGGGGATTTTTGATGCTGTCTGATGAGGTGAGAGGGCATAAGATGATAAGATCCTGGGCTGAGGACAAGTTGATGCTGATAGTGCTCCTCTTTGTGGGGTCCTGAGGGTGCCACACACACAGGCTGGGCAGAGGCCAGTCTGGGCATGGCCTGCTTGATGATGACAATCTGCTGCTAAAATGAGACTTCCCCTCTGACAGCAGAGGGAAAAAATAATAATGCATTGCTTGTTGACCCAAACTTTCCATGCAAGTCCCCATAAAACACCATAAAGTGCTTATTTATGATTAAGATCCCTGAACAAGTTCCCCAGATGTAACTGAAATGTGAGATTGTGCCTCCTGGTGAGGGAGAATCTGTGGGGCTGCAATGTCCCATGCTCAGCACATCTCTGTGTGGTCACGGGCATGTGACTTCAGCACAGCTGTGGAAGGGTCACACGCTGTCACTGCACCAAACTTGGACCAGCCCTGTGCAGGGCAGTTGCCACCGTGGCTGCAGTACTGTCACTGTGTGAAGGCTGTCCCCTCACCGAGGGTTCCAGGATGGCCATTTTGTTGTGCTCACAGCTTCTGTGAGTCCAGGCTGGGGAGGGCACAGGGGACAGCTGGACTTTGCTCCACAGTGTCGGGGCCTCAGCTGGGAGAGCCCAAGTCTGGCAGCAGGGGCTCATGTCATCAGGCATCCCCCAGCACCCTCCTGGGGGGCTGTGTGTGTGGTGGCTCAGCACAGCGGAATGTCTGACATGGCCAAGGCTCCAGGAACGAGAGCTGCAGAGAACAGGTGGAGCTGTGTCACCTTAGGACACGTCTCGAAGCCACATTGCACTACCTCTGTCCACTGGTCAGTAGGTTCAAGAAGGAGGGCCTTCTCAGTGCAACAATGTCAGGGCCGATGTGGAGAACAGCTTGCAGGGTAGAGAAGTCATATAGTTGTAAACATCGTGTGATTCACACATTCTATTAATTGTATTTGTAAAGTGGCTTGAGACTTCTTTTTGCCCATCATTTTGTTAAACTTGTGTACTGAATTTCTGGAATGTAAAAATAAAAATTTCCCCTGTAAATACGCTGAGGCCCACTAGGAGAGGTATGATACAAAGTGTTGCTGAGGATGTGGGGAAATCAGGGCCCTCAGACACTGCTGCTGGGAATGAGAGCAGTGCAGCCACTTTGGAAAAGAGTTTGGCAGTTCCTCAAGAAGTTAAGCCTATCCAGAAAGTCCACTCCTACATATACATCTAAGAGAACAGAAAATGTGCATTCCAGATATGTGAAAACTGAACAACCTGCTCCTGAATGACTATTGGATAAATAACGAAATGAAGGCAGAAATAAAGATGTTCTTTGAAACCAATGAGAATGAAGACAAAACATACCAGAATCTCTGGGACACACTTAAATCAGTGTCTAGAGGGAAATTTATAGCACTAAATGTCATGAGAGAAAGCAGGAAAGATCTAAAATCGACACCCTAACGTCACAATTAAAAGAACTAGAGAAGCAAGAGCAAACAAATTCAAAAGCTAGCAGAAGACAAGAAATAACTAACATCAGAGCAGAACTGAAGGAGATAGAGACACAAAAAAACCTTTCAAAAAATCAATGAATCCAGGAGCTGGTTTTTTGAAAGGATCAACAAAATAGACCACTAGCCAGACTAATAAAAAAGAAAAGAGAGAAGATTCAAATAGATACCATAAAAAATGATAAAGGGGAAATCACCACCAATCCCAAAGAAATACAAACTACCATCAGAGAATACTATAAACACCTCTATGCAAATAAACTAGAAAATCTAGAAGAAATGGATAAATTCCTGGACACTTATACCCTTCCAAGACTAGACTAGGAAGGAGTCAAATCCCTGAATAGACCAATAACATGTTCTAAAATTGAGGTAATAATAGCCGAAAAAAGCCCAGGACCAGATGGAATTCTACCAGAGGTACAAAGAGGAGCTGGTACCATTCCTTCTGAGACTATTCCAAACAATAGAAAAAGAGGGAATCCTCCCTAACTCATTTTATGAGGCTAACATCATCCTGATACCAAAACCTGGCAGAGACACAAAAACAACAAAATTTGAGGCCAATATCCCTGATGAACATTGATGTGAAAATCCTCAGTGAAATACTGGCAAACCGAATCCAGCAGCATATCAAAAAGCTTATCCACCACGATTCAAGTCGGCTTCATCCCTGGGATGCAAAGCAGGTTCAACATATGCAAATCAATAAACATAATCCATCACATAAACAGAACCAAAGACAAAAACCACATGATTATCTCAACAGATGCAGAGAAGGCCTTCAACAAAATTCAACAGCCCTTTATGCTAAAAACTCTCAATAAACCAGTTATCAATGGAACATATCTCAAAATAATAAGAGCTATTTATGACAAAACCACAGCCAGTATCATACTGAATGGGCAAAACCTGGAAGCATTCCCTTTGAAAATCAACACAAGACAAGGATGCCCTCTCTCACAACTTCTTTTCAACATAGTATTGGAAGTTCTGGCCAAGGCAATCAGGCAAGAGAAAGAAATGAAGGGTATTCAATTAGGAAAAGAGGAAGTCAAATTGTCTCTATTTGTAGATGACATGATTGTATATTTAGAAGACCCCATCGTCTCAGCCTCAAATCTCCTTAAGCTGATAAGCAACTTCAGCAAAATCTCAGGATACAAAATCAATGTGCAAAAATCACAAGCATTCCTATACACCAATAACAGACAAACAGAGAGCCAAACCGTTAGTGAACTCTCATTCACAATTGTTACAAAGAGAATAAAATACCTAGAAATACAACTTACAAGAGATGTGAAGGACCTCTTCAAGGAGAACTACAAACCACTGCTCAAGGAAATGATAGAGGACACAAGCAAGTGGAAAAACATTCCATGCTCATGGTTAGGAAGAATCAATATCATGAAAATGACCATACTGCCCAAAGTAATTTATAGATTCAATGCTATCCCCATCAAGCTACCATTGACTTTCTTCACAGAATTGAAAAAAAGTACCTTAAATTTTGTATGAAACCAAAAAAGAGCCCACATAGCCAAGACAATCCTAAGCAAAAAGAACAAAGCTGGAGGCATCACGCTACCTGACTTCAAATTATACTACAAGGCTACAGTAACCAAAACAGCATGGTACTGGCACAAAAACAGAGATGTAGACCAGTGGAACAGAACAGAGGCCCTGAAGTCAATGCCACAACAACTACAACCATCTGATCTTTGACAAACCTGACAAAAAACAAGCAATGGGGAAGGGATTCTCTATTTAATAAATAGTGTTGGGAAAACTGGCTAGCCATATGCAGAAAGCTGAAACTGGATAACTTCCTCACACTTTATACAAAAATTAACTCAGGCTGGATTAAAGACTTATAAGTAAGACCTAAAACCATAAAAACCCTAAAAAAAAAAAAAAAAAAAAACCTAGGCAATACCATTCAGGACATAGGCATGGGCAAAGATTTCACGACTAAAACACCAAAAACAATGACAACAAAAGCCAAAATAGACAGATGGGATTTAATTAAACTATAGAGCTTCTGCACAACAAAAGAAACTATAAGTGAACAAGCAACCTACAGAATGGGAGAAAATTTTTGCAATCTACCCATCAGACAAAGGGCTAATATCCAGAACTGACAAAGAACTTAAACACATTTACAAGCAAGAAACAAACCCCATCAAAAAGTGGGCAAAGGGTATGAATAGACACTTCTGAAAAGGAGACGTTTATGCAGCCAACAAACATATGAAAAAAAGCTCATTATCACTGGTCATTAGAGAAACGCAAACCAAAACCACAATGAGATATTATCTCATGCCAGTTAGAATGGCAATCATTAAAAAGTCAGGAGACAACAGATGCTGGAGAGGATGTGGAGAAATATCTGGCCACATGACTTCTGAGCTGTAAGGGATTATAGGAATAAGGTTGACATTTTAGCAGAATTCAGTCCTCTCCTGTGATGCTAATATCATTGCCTTTTATTAGTTTTCAGTCCCTGAGCCAGAAGGGAGTTAGTTTGGGGAGGGATTTTATCCTTGGCTCCAAGTTAAACCATAAACCAAATTCCTCTCACGGTTAGCTAGGCTCATACCCAGGAATGAATGAAGACAGCCAGCCTGTGAGGCTAGAAGCAAGATGGAGTTGGCCGTACTAGATTTCTGTCACTATCATAATCTTTGCAGAGGTGGTTTCAATTCTAAATAAAACATGATTGCAAAGTATCTGTAAAGGCAATGAAGAGAACTTAAGTTACGTAATTCTGTCATTCTATGTGATCAGTTTTATTTTATGATTAAATTTTAAAACAGTGAATGGAGAATGACTTTTGAGGTTTTCATTTCCTTTTATTATTATTATTATTATTATTATTATTTTTGGTAAGAGCAAATTTTACTTCTTATGTCAAGCTAAAAGGAGGAGACTGAAACACAAAATATAATTTAAGGAATCTACTTGAGCCAAGATGAGGACAGCTGCCTAAAACACTCAGACTCAAAAACCGTGGCTCTCTGTTACAAGCAGGTTTTTAAAGGCAAAAAAAGTAGCAGGGGATAGGGAGTGAGTGATACAAAGTTGTTTGTCAGGGATTCTCACTGGTTTACAGAAATAACATTGATTAATGATGGGCCATACATTGTTAAGCTGTAGGGTGTGGGTAATGGTGTCTGATGTGGCATTATATAGTTAATTTACAGCTACTTGTGTCAATAGGAAGCAGTTTTAGGAGATGATCACATAGTTTAAAGGGGGGTAGGACGCGATGTTTGTCTCATTTTAATCTCTCTCTAGGTCTGACAATTTAAAAGAACTTGCATTCCTCGGACAAAAGTTTTTTTTTTTTTTTTTTTTGCAGGAAATACTTTGCTGAATTTGATCAATAACATTAGCAGAAATTTCTGCTTCCATTAAAATTGTTAATCATTTTAAATCTAAGGAGCAAACCTAGAAAATGATGATTATTACTGATTATCACATGATAGTTCACTTTTAAAGTCAAGTTGATTGAGGTATAATTTGCACAGATTAAAATTCACCCTTTTTAGATGCACAATTTGATGATTTTTCTTGGGTTAGCACCTAAGGTTGTATGGTAAATATATGTGAAACCACATTTGCAAAATCATGACAGTGACAGAAATCTGACAGAGTGGACTCCATCTTGCTTCTAACTCCAAGCTGTCTTTGATCATTCCTTGGCGTAGACCAAGCTAACTTTGGGAGGAATTTAGCTTATAGTTTAGCTAAAATTTTAATTTTAGTTTATAGTTTAATCTATATGTGCAGTTTATAGTTTAAAGCAAGGATGATAGTAGCTCTTCCCCCAAACTAAGCTACTTTTGTAAAACTAATAAAAGGCCACAAGGTTAGGATTTTGAGAGGGGCTGAATTCTGCTAAGATGCAGTGTAGTTAGCCAATACTAGACATTGTTACAGAAGTCACAAGATGTGCAACTTCTCCAGTTCTTCTGTAGATGACATTATCATTGTAGAACCCAAGATTGGCCTTTTGAGATTTTTTTCCCCCCAGACTTCTGCATTTCTGGTGACTAGGTGATGGTATCTAGACCTGAGGCTTGTGACTTAACTGGTCCTGTGCCCAACCTCCAAAGAGGTGGACTCAGTGCATAAGAACTGTTTTCACACAGTTCTATGGTTTTATCCCCAGCCAGTCAGCAGCACACGTTCCCTAGACCCTGGCCCAGCAAATAATCCTTGAAAAACCGTAACCTCTGAGCCTTCTAGGAGACTGCATGAACACTTGAGTTATCCTGTATGGCTGGCCTTGCATTAATTAAACTCTTTCTTTTTTTCTTTTTAAATGCAAGGTAGGTTTATTCAATTGATAATTCAAATAGAGAACTCAGACGTTCCTGATAAGGTATCATTTTCAAGTACAATTCTTGTTACCAAGCTTGCATTTGCACAACTGTTTCCCTCCCTACATAAAACCACCTCATCTGCTGGAAACATGAACCAGTGGTTGAGCCAACCATTTAATTAACTTATAAAAGATTTGTGGAACTTTAAAGAAACTGTAATAGTAAATTGGTTCCCAAAACTTTCTTTTTTAAAATTATACTTTAAGTTCTGGAGTACATGTGCAGAACATGCAGTTTTGTTACATAGGTATACACGTGCCATGGTGGTTTGCTGCGTCCATCACCCCGTCATCTACATTAGATATTTCTCCTTAATGCTATCCCTCCCCTAGCTCCCCACACCCCAACAGTCTCAGTGTATGATGTTCCCCTCCTGTGTCCATGTGTTCTCATTGTTCAACACCCACTTATGAGTGAGAATATGCGGTGTTTGGTTTTCTTTTCTTGTGTTAGTTTGCTAAATATACAATCATATCATCTGCAAATAGAGACAATTTGACTTCCTCTTTTCCTAATTGAATACCCTTTATTTCTTTCTCTTGCCTGATTGCTCTGGCTAGAACTTCCAATACTATGTTGAATAGAAGTGGTGAGAGAGGGCATCCTTGTCTTGTGCCAGTTTTCAAAGGGAATGCTTCCAGTTTCCTAATTGAATACGCTTTATTTCTTTTTCTTGCCTTATTGCTCTGGCCAGAACTTCCAATACTATGTTGAATAGAAGTGGTGAGAGGGCATCCTTGTCTAATGCCAGTTTTCGAAGGGAATGCTTCCAGTTTTTGCTGGAATATATATATTGGCTGTGAGTTTGTCATAAATAGCTCTTATTATTTTGAGATATGTTCCATTCATACCTAGTTTATTGAGATTTTTTAGCATAAAGTGCTGTTGAATTTTGTTGAAGGCCTTCTCTGCATCTATTGAGATAACCATGTGGTTTTTGTCTTTGGTTCTATTTATGTGATGGATTACATTTATAGATTTGTGTATGTTGAATCAGCCTTGCATCCCAGGGATGAAGCCAACTTTTCAAATTACATATATATATATATATGTAATGTGGGGTCCCTCTTTGTCACCCAGGCTGGAATGCTGTGGTCCAATCCCAGCCCACTGCAGCCTCAACCTTCTGGGCTTAAGCAACCTTCCTGCATCAGCCACCTGAGTAGCTGAGACTAAAGTCATACACTCTCACTCCTGGCTATTTTTTTTTAATTAAAATTTTTTTTTTAGAGATGAGGTCTTGCTATGTTTCCTAGGATGGTCTTGAACTTCTGTGCTCAGGGAATCCTCCTGCCTCAGCCTCCTAAATTGTTATGATTACAAGCATGAGCCACTGCACCCAGCCCATTGTTAGTACTCTTAATTTTAATCATTTTAGTGTGAGGTGAGGGCTTAATTGCATTTTCCTCTTGCCTAGTGCTCCCTAGTGGGGAGCCTCTGACCACCCATAGCTTTCCTAAGTGAGGTGTCTGCTCAAATATTTTCCCATCTTTCTAAGTTAGGCTGTTGTTTTCTTATTATTGAGTTTTGAGAGTTCTTTATATACATTCAGATACAATGCCTTTATCAGATATGCAGGCCTTTATCAGCAAATATTTTCTCTCAGTATGTGGGTTTTTATTTTCTTAATAGTGTCTCCTCGAAAGCAACAGGTTTTCATTTTTATCAAGTCCAGTTTATCATTTTCTTCTTTTATGAGTCACTTTTGGTACTCTAGCAACAACTTCCTTTTCAACCCAAGGTCATAAAATATTTTTCCTCATGTTTTCTTCTGGAAGGTTTGTAGTTTTAGCTTCTGCATTTAGTTTATGATTCATTTTAAGGTTAAGTTTTGCATGTGATGGAAGGTGAGGGTTGAAGTCTTTTTTATGCATATGATTCTTCACTTCTTCCAGCACCATTTGAAGAGACTGTGTTTTCCCTACTGCATTATCTTGGCACCTTTCTAAAAATCAATTAATCATATAGGCATAGTCTGTAAGGCCGGTTGTCTTGCTGGGAGCTCGGACGCACCCCCCCACCCCCGCCTTTTTTCCCTTTTACAAGCCCCGAGCAAGCTCAGACATGCTCGGGCATGTTCCCTCCTCCCTTGCTCGCACAGCCTGGTCTTCCCTTAAAGAGCCCAGTATGCAAACAAGGTGCTACAACCATAGCTTCTTAATAACCAATAGCAGCTGAGTCTTAACAACCAATAGCAGCCGAGTCTTAACAACCAATAGCAGTCGAGTCTTAACAACCAATAGCAGGCAAGTAATTCCAACCAACAACAAGCCAAGTCCTAGGTCAAGGCTTGT
>CAUYQU010091848.1:0-91697 GCA_963574635.1 Cheracebus regulus
AGACTTGAAAGATTTGTAGATGTGTGATGTTCAGGCACAGGATACTGAAAGCTATGTTACTACTCTTAGTTTGTAAATTGTCCTTTTGATACCATCTTGTTTTCTTTTTGTAGGTATAAATAAAAACACTGTTGACAATAAAAAAAAAAAACAATCCAAGGATTCTAACGAACACAATAAAATGATATAGAAGCTGAAAGATAAATGGCTATTAAAAAAAAAACTTATCTGATAGAGCCAAAAAACTCACTTCAAGAATTTCAGAATACAATCACAAGCATTAACAGCAGAATCAGCCTAGCTAAGGAAAGAATCTCAGAACTTGAAGACTGTTTCTCCAAAATAATTCAGTCAGACAAAAATAAAGAAGACTTAAAAAAGCTCCAAGAAATATTTAAGAGATTGTTTAAAGAGACAAAACTTATTTCCTATTGGCATCCCTGGAAGAGGAGGAGAGAAAGTAAGCCATTTGAAAAACATATTTCAGGATATCATCCATGAAAATTTCTCCAACCTCATTAGAGAAGCAAACATTCAAGTTCAGGAAATGCAGAGAACCAGGACCATCTCCAAGACACACAGTCATATTCTCTAAGGTTGAAATAAAAGGAAAAAAAAATGTTAAAGGTAGTTAGAGAGAAGGGGCATGTCACCTAAAATGTAACTTCATCAGGCTAACACCCAACCTTTTAACAGAAACCACATAAGTCAGAATAGGAAGGGTGGCTAAATTCAGCGTTCTTAAGAAAAGAATTTTCAGCCAAGAATTTCATATCTAGTCAAACTAAGCTTCATAAGCAAAGGAGAAATAAGATCCTTTTCAGACAAGCAAATGCTGAGAGGATTTGTTACCACCAGACCTGCCTTATAGAGGTCCCGAACGGAGCCCTAAATATGAAAAAGAAAGACCTTTTGGCTACTACAAAAACACACCAAAGTACGTAGCCCAGTGACCACACAATCAAGTCTGCATAATAACCAGCTAAAAGCAGAATGACAGAAACAAATTCGCATACATCAATACTGACCTTGAATGTAAATAGCTAAATGCCCCACTTAACAGGCACAGAAGAGCAAGTTTGATAAAGAATAAAGACCCATTGTATGCTGTCTGCAAAAGAATTATCTCACATGCAATGACACCCATAAGCTCCAACTAAAAGATAGAGAAAAATCTACTATGAAAATGAAAAACAGAAAAAAAGCAGGAATTGTTAATCTAGTTTCAGATAAAACAGACTTTAAACCAACCAAAAATGTGAAAATTACAAAGAAAAGGGCATCACATAATGGTAAAGGTTTCAGTTCAAGAAGAAAACCTAACCAGGCGTGGTGGCTCACATCTGTAATCCTAGCACTTTGGGAGGCTGAGGTGGGCAGATCACGAGGTCAGGAGTTTGAAACTAGCCTAACCAACATGGTGAAACCTGGTCTCTACTTAAAAATATAAAAATTAGCCGGGTGTGGTGGTTCACATCTGTAATCCCAGCTACTTGGGATTCTGAGACAGGAAAATTGCTCCAACCTGGGAGGCGGTGGAGCAGGGAGCCTGCTGTTGCACTCCAGCCTGGGCGACAGAGTGAGACTCCGTCTCAGAAAAAAAAGAAAGAAAGAAAGAAAAAAACCTAACTATGTTAATTCTATACAAATCCAGCACAGGAGCACCCAGTTTCATAAAGCAAGTTCTTAGAGACCTATAGAGAAGCTTAGGTAATCACAAAGTAACAGTGGGAGACTTCAACATCCCACTGACAGTGTCAGATAGATCATCACGGCAGAAAACTAACAAAGATATTCAGGATCCGAACTTCACACCTGGCCAAAGTGAAATTATGCCAACCATACTAAGACCACGGTGCAATAAAAATAGAAGTCAATACAAAGAAAATTGCATAAAATCATATGATCACATGGAAATTAAACAACCTGCTCCTGAATGACATTTTAGTAAATAGGAAATTAAGACAGAAATCAATAAATTATTTGAAACTAATGAGAACAAAGACACAAGATATCAGAATCTCTGGGACACAGCTAAAGCAGTGTTAAGAGAGAAGTTTATAGTGCTCTTTCTCTGCCCTCCCTTTTCCTTCTTTTCCCTTCCTTCCCTTCCCTTTCCTTTCCTCAAACTTTTTCTTTCTCAGAAAGAGCAATTACTTTTGAAAAGGAATATAATCACTGGTGTGTTGATAAATGATTAATAATCAGCTGGAGGTCAGTAGGAAGGAAGCCTTTATTTGTGCTATTTATTGATTACCATGATGTAAATGTTTTCTCACACCCAATTTCAAGCTACCAATCTGATATAAAGACTAGTAAAATTCCTAAAATTTCAGTGCCAATTCAGTACCAAGAGACAGTTCAATCCTGCTTCAGGTTACTACTGCTCACTTTAAACAGCTTAGAAGAGAGATATTTGAGACCGTACACTCAAATATCTAGGAAGGGCTATTTATGTAGAAGGTGAAGGGTATTTGTTATCTGATGCTAGAGGTCTGAACTTATACCAGTAATGTACAGTTGTAGTTATACAGGGGGAGAAACACAGGTGTGTGTGTGTTTGGTTTAACTGGAATGATTCAACAATGAAATGATTCGTTTAGTTAATATGTCAACTGCTTCTACTGTAATAGTGTGTTTGTTGATTGGGAGGTGCTTCATGAACTCTAATGTTACTAATAATTTTTAAATATCATGAAATAGGAATTGCTGTTTGAAGTAAGGTATTCACCTAGATTAGTGGTTCAATATTTATGTCAAATTTTAATGTTAATGAAAAAATTCAGGTTTTCTTTACAATGTTCTGTAGCTATTTTCACTTTTCAGAGTAGCCAATACATTATAATTTTCCCTTTGTTAATAAAGAGAAAGTTTTCATTCAGTCCCCAGAATATCTCAAAAAGCAACAACGGAGTTACTCTAAAACTTGATAATCAAAGGCTTTGTGCTATTTCTGATAATAGATAATGCTATTGAATACTTATTAGGCTAATTAGTACTTTATGCTTTTCAAAATATTTTAACAATGAAGTTGCACATGTATACACATTCACCTTCTGGTACTAAATGAATTGTTACATATACAAACTTGCTTCTAAAATTTATTCCTATGTTTTCTCTCTCTTTTAGTTTGAACATGTTTATGTAATTTATTAACAAGTAAGAAAGTTCTTTTTCTGAAGTTTTGCACAGGGTATGGCATTATTTAATGTGTTATGGTGGAAGGTGGTTATGATATTTAACTTCAGTATTTATTTTCATAGAAACACTGGCTTGGAAGAAGGGTAGGAAAAAAGAAAAGAAGACTAAATTTTAAATGCATAAATATTCCAGATAATTACCAGTCCACTTTCCTAAGAACACAGGCATGAAAGCAGATTTGATGAGGATAAATGAATCCTTTCTCTTTTTCTAAATTTAGTTGCTAACTACATTAGTGATGCCATCAATAGTATGATTAACAACAGAGCTTTCATCTCATGCAAGGAGCTGATGTTTCTTTCTGACTTTTCTCTTTGATTGCGCTGCCTTATTTGGTGTTGCAAATCAATGCTTGTGCAGACATAGAGCAGGTCAGACCTTAATGCTTTACCTGGGGATCAAGAAATGTGGAATAAAATTCAAGAGGGTAGCAAGCATGCCCTGATTAACAAAGGAGATTTTTCTTCTTCCCATACTGGTTGGTATATGTTAGTGAATTAAAATGTAGCACAAACACTCACCTCTATTGTATAAATCACTCATGTAGTTATTATCAGAACCAAAGTTTTAGCGTGCTCCAACTGACCATTTCATTAAGATGTATTTATACTAGTTAAAAAAACAAGACCCAATTATTAACTGATTATTGGTTTCATTAGAAAAGGAAGGCATATGTATCATTGAAGATGAACAAATACACAAAGAAAATATTAAATTAATTCAAAGTTCAAAGTTTAAGACTTTGTTATTTAAAAATATTTATTACTTTCTAAATCCACATTACAGAAATGCATTTTACAGAAAATTAAATACACCCAATTTAATTGTACAGTGTCCAGTTTCACAAGTTTTGACAAATGTGTATGTCTAGTTAGTCACCATCCCAACCAAGATATAAATTTATATTCTACTAAAGTGTTTCATTGTGTCCTTTACAAACAATACCACCACTGATACACAACCTCAGGCTTTCTGTCACTACAGTTTTGCCTGCAGTAGACATCCATATTACTACCATGCCAGCAATGTATGAGTTCCAGTTGGTGAACATCCTTGCCAATACATGATATCCACATTTCACCAATGTCACAAAAATTTCAGTATTTGTTATGTTATTTGCTCATACAGTAAATATACAGGTACAGTTGCAGATCTTTTTGAAATCTGCTGAATGTTTTTGCCCTTCTTCATTGGGTTGGTGGCCTCTTTCAAACTTAGATAATTATATTCAGAAAATACAATTAATTCAGAAAATTAGATTCAAATCTATTCAAGTACAAAACTTGAGGTTTGTCACTGGGGGAAGGCAAGGACACTAAACAAATAGGGTTGGTGTTTTGCAAAGTGGAAAAGTTAAAGTTTCAATTATGTAGGCAAAGACAGAGAAGTTCTAGCAGGATTACATTTTCCATACAAGATCAAGTGCATACACCACAGCAATTTGATTGGATACAGATGACTACATTTCAAGGAAGTTTAAAAGACAAAAAGCAACCCAATAAGTTGCAGCTACAGGCAGCATAATTCAGGTTGTATACCTGCATTCCTCTCAAGGCTCAGGATAAAGTTCCAACAGCTTTAAATTTGAATTATTTAATTTCATACCTTCTTATTAGTGAGCTTAATGTATTTTTGTGTATAACTAATATAAATTATTAAATATGTATGTGTCATAGATATTCTAATGTATTGATAGATCAAATTTCATAAAACTAGGATAATTTTAAACTTTTTCAATTTGTATGCAGTCTGTGAATTTTTATGTTTATAGGTCTTCATAAAAAATTATTTCAAGCCTTGGGAAATTTTTCTGATTATGTATAGTAACCTAGAATCCTAAGCCCGACTGAAAGTGATCTCTATGCTGATTACCTTCTCTTTTCAAATTTTGCTTTACAAACTCCAGACTTCTTAGCCTACCCAAATTCAATTATCTCTACATTTCAATAAGTTATTTGTTGTGTTTCAGTTCCCTTGTCTGCACTAAGGTCAGGAAACTGCCTCCAGACAGAAAGTTTGGGTTGGCTCTGGCACCCACAGTGCTAATTTTCCTTCTCTCATTGGTCGTTGTTGTATGCTTCTTATGATTCAAGATTTAAAAATTATTGTTTCAAATATTTCGTGCAGTTTTCTAGTTATTTTTGCAGAGTAGGTAGATTTGTTAGTCAATTATTTGATTATAGTTGGAAACACAACTTGCAGTACCAAATATTTTTGCTGTTCATTTTGTCGTGTGGTTGTTAGGTTTATTTGTGTTTTTAACATACACATATTTTTATATTAGCTCACTAAATACAACAATCCTTATTATGTCCACTTTCCAGATGAGAAAATTGAAGCATGATAAAGTCAGGTTATATACCAATGAGGGAGCCAGCATTTGAAACCAGAAAATCTTCCTTCAGAGGCAGAATTATTCATAGGTTCATTTTAGTACTTAAATAAACTAATAGCTCTTAAAACATTTAGTACATAACATAGCATTTAGTAAGTGTTTGGTATCTTTTTTCATAACTTGATTGATATTAGAATAGATTGAACAGAACCTGAGAGATAAGACCTAGTTTGGAAAAACACACTCACACACACACACACACACACACACACAAAACCTACTTCATTTGGAAAACTACATCTTTTCAGATGTAAGTAAGATAAGAATCTTCAGATAAAATCATTCTGAAATTAGAGGGGGCCCTACATGCAATGAAGATGCCCCTATAAGATCGAATCACAGGGAGATCTGGACAAGAAAAAATACAATGGAGAAGGCCACGTGAAGATGGAGACTAAGACTAAAGTTTTGCTACCACAAACCAAGGAATGCCAAAAAGTTCAAGCAGTAATCAGGAACTGGGGAAGAGGGGTGGGAGAACTGAGGGAGAGGCCTTTCAAGGCTTCCAAAGAAACAGACCATGCCAAAAACTTGGTTTTAGACTAGTATGCAGAACTGTGAAAGAATTAATTTCTGTTGTTTAAAGCCATGTGGTTTGTTGTAATTTTTGTGACAGCCGTGGAAACTAAAATGGGCATTATTTTGTTTATGGTATTGTATCTAGCTTTTTGCCAGTGAGAATGAATATGTTAATAGTTTCATAAAATTTCAGCTTCTTCTATACTGTGTAATAATATAAAGCATTAGATTGAATTTTTTATCATTAAAGCTAATATTCCAGGAAATCTCTCTCTACATAAGTATATTATGGGTTTCTATTTCTTTATGAAGCATTTATAACTATTATTTATGCCTTAAGAATCTAGGCAAGTAAAAGACAAAAGACCTTACCAATGAGATATTTGCAGTTGTATATCAGTTAAAATAATTTGTCATCTTAGTTGCATCTTCATTTTTAATTTTGTGTCATGGAGTAATAAAATACAAAATTAAAATTCCACGGGTTTTTTTTTTAGTTTATAAAAAAAATAGTTGTAATGGTTAAACATTTAGTTCTAACACATAGAAATCTTGGACACTTTATTTTGTTTTTCTACTTAAAATAAAAATAGCTTCTAAAATATTATTCTTGACTATACTTTGGCCATCATGAAAAACATCAAAATGTAGGAACTCTTAACTGCTCATAAATATTCTAGATAATAAGAAGAGTTGGAAAATTTCCCTGATCTTAAGCAAAGATTTAGAACCCAGATGAAAGAAACTCAGAGAACTGGTAAAACATACATTGCAAAACTAACTTCACCAAGGCATATTCTCAACAGACTATCCAAAGTCAACAGGAAGGAAGAACACAATTTCAATTAAGTTTTGATTCAATAATATATATGTGTATATTTTCATATTGGGGTGTTGTGATGAAATAGTCATTTAGATGGCATTACAACATATAATATGATACATTTGTTAAAAATGTCCTGTGAACTTCCCCTACATTAATCATTAAAGGTAAATTGTCTTTTATGAAAAAGAAGGAAAATATGTAAACATGCAAATCAACTAAATTAATACATGAATACTTGTTTTTTCTGGTTGACTTGAACTTTAACTATAGCATATCTTAAAGGATAATTTTTACCTCTGACAGTTTATTCACACTTATTGAGCAGTAACAATGATACAGTTTTTAATAAGGAATTTGAATGTGGTGGAAGTATAGCAAAGCAGTTAGTTCTGCTAATTAGATAAATGTTGTGGAAAGTGAATCTCCTACCACCCTGTGGTAGATTAGAATCATTGCATATTAGCATACTTCATTTAACTAGCTCTACATAATTGAGGCTTTCCCAGTTTTTGCATATCAAATGATATTTGTGATTTATGAAGAAATCACACAACCGAACCAAAGTCCTGCTCATTCTTGTTAGGAGAAAGATTTTAAGAAAAGAACCCTTCTGCATTCACAAATTTTTTGGTTAAACACCAGCAATAACACTTTCTCACTTGCCATTAATAATTTAATCAGTAGGCCACAGATGCTTTTAATTATACTTATTGTAGAGATCTCTCAAAGAAATTATGACACTAAACCCAATTCATTTCCACACTAAATTATTTAAGACAGAATAACCTCTTTGAGTTCTCTTTATTCTCCATTGTTGTTTCATTTCTGAATCAGGGTAAATTGCATTTCTTTTTTTCCCCAAAGAAAAATATGAAATACATTTTTTAAGATCATTTATGATTACTGAATTATTTAGAAAATCTTGTGTGAGTTTTTTTATGTTCTTATATGTCTTTTGCTCAGATTATTAGTTGATGACATATTGATAATAAACTGATATATTTAATTTATATTTATAAATTATTATTGACCATTTATTATAATCAAGTTATTGTGCTTACTGTTGTAATATAAATAACAATAAGAAGAAATAAAATGTTTATTCAATTTGTGGGATCTCAAACTCAGATGATATCAGGATCTGGACAGGTAAAACAGTATACAGAAATGGTAAAGAGAAAGAGGGATTGAAGACTCAAGGTATTTGAAGTACTTTTGTTTTGGCTAAAAAACTTATAGTGTTGCCTTTATTTTGTATTTGTCTGTACATATGAGACCTGAAGGCTGACTACATTTTTAAATGTTTTCTGTATTTTTATCTTCCTTACCTGCATCCTTTTACCTTTCTCTCCACTCTTCTGCTACCTTCCCAACCATAGCTCTAAGTAAAACATGACATTACATCCCAAGATAAATTGCGTACAAGGATTGTCTTTCTCTTAAAACATGCTTAACACCTGAAAGTACAACAAATATTTATAGTAGACTATACAGTGAAGATTCTATGGTATATTTGAATGCACAAAATGAGCAGGTTCCTTCTGAGTCTGGCAAGATATTTCTAGAGGTAGGCACAAGTTTTTTAAAATATATATTCCTGTATTTATTGTCAGAAAACAGCCAAAATTAGAAGAGGTTTTTGGCAATTAGGGTCTAGCCATGCCTAATTTTAAAATTATAATTATTTCTATACTATCAACTAGCTCTTTCTTAATAGAAACAGCATACCATCACAATCTGGAAGTTATAAGTCTCCTTTGACATTTTTCTTCATCCATTTTATGTATTTTAATAATAAGCATAACAATTAAAATCACATATGTCTTTATTATTAACATCACACAGATGCTTGGAAATTCATTTTTTTTCCATTTTCAATAAAAAGAAAACCTTAGGCCAATATTCTTGATAAACACAGGTGTAAAAATCCTCAGCAAAAGACAAGTGGGCTGAATTTGGCAACACATTAAGGGATCTCCCACCATGATCCAGTGGGATTTATTCCTGGGATGCAAAGATGGTTCAACATACACAAATCAATATATGTGATACATCTCATTAACAAAAAGAAGAAGAAAACCACATGATAATCTCATTATATGCAGAAAAAGCATTTGACAAATTCAACCTCCTTCTAAAGAAGATACTGCTCATTAAATCAATAAAGGCCATATATTAGAAGTCTACAGCTAATGTTATACTTACTGGTGAAAAATGAAACCCACTTTTACACTGTTGATGTTAATGTAAATTAATTCAGTCATTGTGAAAGACAATATGGCAGTAACTCAAGGATCTAGAACAAGAAATACCATTTGACCCAGCAATCCCATTACTGGGTATATACTCAAAGTAATATAAATCATTCTACTATAAAGACATGTGCACATGTATGTTTATTGCAGCACTGTTCACAATAGCAAAGATATGGAACGAACAAAAATGCCTATCAATGATAGACTGGATAAAGAAAATGTGACACATATGCACTGTGGAATACTATGCAGCCATAAAAAGAAATGAGATTATGTTCTTTGCAGGGACGTGGATGAAGCTGTAAGCCATCATTCTCAACACATTAACACAGGAACAGAAAACCAAGCATCACATGCTCTCACTCATAAGTGGGAGTTGAACAATGAAAATATATGGACGCAGGGAGGAGAACAATATACACTAGGACCTGCTGTGGACTAGGGGGCAAGGGGAGAGAACTCAGAGGGTGAGTCAATAGGGGCATCAAACCACCATGACACACATATACCTATGTAACAAACCTACATCTTCTGCACATGTATTCTGGAACTTAAAGAAAAAAAAGAATAATTAAGAGAATATTCACATTAAAAAAGTGAAACTCCTTTTCTCCAATATTTGGAACAAAACAAGAATGATTCTGAATTCTGTTTAATATATTGTTGGAAGTTCTTGCCAGAGTAATTAGGCAAGAGAAAAAAATAAAAGACATCTAAATATAAAAGGAAATAGTGAACTTATCAGTTTACTAAAGACATTACCTTATATAAAAGACCCTGCAGACTTAAAAGACTGTTAGATATAATAAAAAAGATAGTAAAGTTGCGCAACAACAAAAAACACACAAAAATGAGTAGCATTTCTGTACACTAACAATAAACCATATAAAGAAAAAATTCAAGAGAACAATCCCATTTATATTAGTTACAAATAAATATACACACACATACTTAGGTGTACATTTAACTAAGGAGGTGAAATAAGTGTAGGTTGATAAGTATAAAACACTGATTGAAGAAATTGAAGGAGACACAAATAAATGGAAAGCCATCCTGTGTTTATAGATTGGCAGAATTAATATTGTTAATATTCACACACTACTCAAAACAATCTACAGATTCTATTCAATTCCTCAAAATTTCAATGTCATTTTTTTGTATGGGACCACAAATAAATCCCAAATATCCAAAATAATTAAGAAAAACAAAAATAAATGAACAAAGCTGGAAGTATCATACTTCCTGATTTGAAATTATACTTCGAAGCAATAGTAATTAAAACAGCATGATACTGTTAAAAATAAAATAGACACATTGACTAATGGTACAGAATAGAGAGAGCAAAAATAATTCCAAACATGTATAGTTAATTGAATTTTGCCAAAAGTTTCAAGGACTCACAATGGGAAAAGGATAGTCTTCAATTAGTGGTGTTAGGAAAACTACATATCCATATGCAGAAGAAAAAAATTGAGCCCTTACACTGTGTACAAAAATCAACTAAAAATGAATTACAGACTTAAATGTAAGACCAGCTAATGTAAAATTACTAGAAGAAAACATAGGGGAAAAAGTACACAACATTGATCTGAGCATTAATGTTTGAATTTGACCCCAAAAATGCAGGCAACAAAAGCATATATAAGCAAATGGGTTTGTTCCAAACTAAAAAGCTTCTGCACAATAATGAATGTGGTCAACAATGTGTAGAGACAACCTACTAACTGGGAGAAAATATTTGCAATCCATACATCTGATAAGGGATTAATATTCAAAATATATAAGGAGCTCATACAACTCAATTGCAAAAAATAAATAAAGTGGACAGGAAATCTTAATAGACTTTCCTTAAAAGCAGACATACAAATGGCCAACAGATGTATGACAAAATGCTCAACATCACTAACCATTAAGGAAATACATATTAAAACCACAGCAAGATATCACTTCACACCTGTCAGAATGGCTGTAATCAAAAGATGAAAGTTCATAAGGGTTGGCAAGGATGTGAAAAAAAGAGAATCCTTGTTTGTTGTTGGTATGGATGCAAATTAGTACAACCATTATAGAAAACTGTATAAAGTTTCCTCAAAAAACTAAAAAATAGAATTATTACATCATCCAGCAATCTCACTTCTAGGTATTTACGAAAAAGATTTGAAATCAGTTTGTAGAAGAGATGTCTGCACTCTTGTGTTCACTGCAGTATTATTCACAACTGCCAAGATATGGAATCAACCTAAATGTTTATCCATTGATGAATGGATATAGAAAATGTGGTTGATATACACAATGTAACACTATTCAGCTTTTAAAAGAGACGGAAATTGTCATTTGTGACACATAGATGGAATTGGAGAACAGTGTGCTAAGTGAAATAAACCAGACACAGAAAGACAAATACTGCATGTTCTCACTTACACGTGGAATCTAAAATATTCAAACTGACAGAAACAGAGTAAAATGTTGTTTCAGAGGCTGAAGGGTAGAAGAAATAGAGAATGATCGAAGGGTAGAAAATCTCATTTGACAGGAAACACTTTTTTTTGGTCTATTGAATAGCATAGTGAATATAGTTAATAATAGAATATTGTACATTTCAAATGGCTGAGAGTTTCTTATTCCATATTGCTTGCATAAATCACATCACTTTGTACCTCATAAATTTATGCAATTATAAAATGTCAATTGATAATGAAAAATTTTTTCAAAAAATTAGTGTTCAGTTTAATTTAACATGCACCATTTTATTGTGACTGAAAAAATGAAATTAGGAAAACACACTAATCTTACTGGGTTTGAGTTGCTATGATCAGCTTCACTTGGAGATTAGTCAGTCATGAACATTTATGGACTTCAAGCACTTTCATGAAGCACCATGCTAAATGTACAGAAAATGTTGCAGAAGACATTATAATTTACTGAAGGAAACCAGAATTATTTCTCTAGTTCTATGAACTTGGAGAAGTTAACTGGTCTCCTAATGGCTCAGTTTCTTCCTTTGTGATAGATGTTAATAACTCACTGGGCTGCTAAGTGCTTATGCTGTAACAACACAGAAAACAGTGACATTGCTATATAAAAAATACCTTGTTTTTTTTTTTTCCTCATTTTTTCCTATTTTTTGAGACAGAATCTTGCATTGTCACATGGACTGGAGTGCAATGGTGCGATCTCAGCTCACTGCAACCTCTGCCTCCCAGGTTCACGCGTTTCTCCTGCCTCAGCCTCCCAAGTGTCTGGGATTACAGGAACACACCACAACATCCGGTGATTTTTTCGTATTTTTAGTCGAGACGGGACTTCACTATGTTGACCACACTGGTCTGGAACTTCTGACCTCGTGATCTGCCTGCCTCAGCCTCCCAAAATGCAAGGATTACAGGCATAGGCCACTGCTCCTGGCCAAAATTTTTTTTTTTCAATTTATGTGAAACCAACAAATTAACAGATTGCGATACCTGAACTGTAGTTGTTTTCAGAGGGAAGTGGGGATGAATTGTTAGAGTACAGAGGATGTTGAGAGTAGTGAAACTACTCTGTATGATAATGTAATGGTGAATACAGGTCATTATGCCTTTGTCTAAGCACCCAAAATGTACAATACAAAAAGTGAACTTTAATGTAAACTTCAGACTTTGGGTGATAATAATATGTCAGTGCAAGTTTACCAATTGTGACAACTATGTCGCCAGGGTGGGGGATGTTGATAATGGGGCTAAGCATGTGTCAGGTGAGAGAGTATGTGGGATATATCCATACATTTCATTCAGTTTTGGTGTAAACCTAAAATGCTCAAAAAATAAACTATTAAAATGTGCATTTTTAGTTAGCAGTGTTTCAGCAAATATGAAAATATGAGCTAATGTAAAGTGTTGACTAATTTTACATATAGCATATACCACCTGAGTTTGATGATCATAGCACTATCGTTCAGTTATATTCTGCCTCACTTTCTTATACACTGACTCATTTTCTATCAGTGAAATTCATGAGAGTGTTATTGTCAAATATAACAATAGTTCATTTTATAACCTAGATTTATTCTATAAGATAAAAACATATAGTAATGTCAGCTATTTGTAATAATGATTAGATCAATGGCTGTCAATTATTTGTAGTAAAACACATTTCCAAAAGAACTTTCATGAGAAACATCAAAATATAATACTAAAATAAATAGTCAGTATTAAGGACATGAGCACTGGAGAATAGATCTGCCACTTTCTCATCTTTTGTGTCACCAAAAACCTATTGAGGACTGAATAGACAACAACTTTAGATACTACTAGTGTTAACTGTATCTATCAATTTCATTCTGTTTTATAAGGCATGTTTCTTGTTTTTCATATATATTTGTAATATTAATTTTCAAAAGACATGGCTTAGCAAGGGAAGTAATATCAAGTAAGCGAATCTTCTAAATGTTATGCAGTTATCAGCCCATCCCTAGTCATATCTGAGATAATCATCTAACTCAGCAGAAAAGCAATCGCATTGAAAACCTGGACATACTGTTTCAGCAAAGTTTTGATGGTGCTTGTTGGTTGACTATATAGTCAAAAACACTTAGGAATGAATTGGTAAGCATTATTATTGATTTATTTCTCCATTAGGAATGTGAGTAGTTACATTAACACATAGAACAGTGACTGGAGCATATTAACATACTTGGTACTCATTTAATGTTTATTTAACATTTGATAAATGAATAATAATAAAAATAATTATTATTAATAAATAAGTCAAAGATAATTGAATATTAGAGTATTACCTTAGCTGGAATTAGAAAACATTAACCCCTTCTTCTTTAGGTTACATCATGAAGAAGAGAGACACGTGTTGACATTGGGATTCTACACATCATATTGTCCAACCTAATGCTTGTCATTATTAGAAAAACTAAGAAAAAAGCCCAAGAACTGTGTAAAATGTTCAATTAGTATTCAATTGAATATAGAAATTAACATATAAAATCAGTGACTGCAAAAATTTCTGTGTCCCACATTGACTTGTGAGCAGTTATCCTCAGTGATAAGTAGCTGGAGAGAATCCCAAACAATGCAGTGTTGAAATGTGACTGTCCTACTAGCATCAAGGGAAACTGATTACAGCATCACATTGCCATGAGCACAGAAGATGGATTGAAGTATTTGAATATATCCTAAAGCATAGCTTCAGATAATTTGAAACACTAAGAGGAAGATAAAAACAATTGTAGGTGTTAATAATAGCTTGTGCTCAGAGATAATATTCTTTCAGCAAACTGAGGTAAAAAGTAAAGCAATAATTTCTTCAGAATCATTTTCTTATTTTTTCATTGTATGAGAAGCCACACATTTTTGCAATTTCTTTTAAACTGGACTCTTCCCTACACAAATGTGTAATAATTTCTCCCACTAAAGGTGATATTATTAAACAGAGATTAGAATAAGGAGGAATGGTGTTCAATATTAATTGAGTGTCTACCATGGGAATAGATTGTGCAATTTTCTCCTGTGCATTCATTAGTTTATTTAATCCTTACAATAGCAAACTCTGAAGAACATAGATTTGTATCATGCACATTTTCCAGAACAGGAAACAGGTTTATAAAGATTAGGTAACTTGTTCAAAGTTACAGAGCTAGCCAGTGGTAAGATTCTGGACTCCACTTGCAAGCCAAAGTGTTACATTTGTAACATAATAAGTGAATTTTCCTAGTTTTATCTCACTATATTATTTTATTTTAAATGTAAGTATATAAATAGGTTATACTACATGTATACTGTATAATAAATCTACACATGCATACACACATAAACACACACATATATATGAATATATATGTAGACATGCATATGAATATGTATCTGCATATGCATAAGAACATCTATAGATGTATATATATATATATATATAGTTTATACATATAACTACTTCAGATATATCCATGAATACACAAATTTCCAGAGTATAAACACTGATTTTATGCAATTTGCTAGTTATTTTCTGTGCAAAATACATTATTCTTCACTGACAAAGCATTCATATTATTCAGATTTATAATTGTGTATATTTTTGTTCTATAAGTGAATACTAAAGTGACTTATTTAGGACATTTCTAACATTATTTTTATTATACATTTTTCTAGACAATTAATGCAACACCTACCTTATTTTTCTAAGTAATGAAAAGAAAACAGGGAGGGTCATCATTATAACACATAAAATCCAAGCACAAAGTAAGAAATGTATCTAGAAATCAAGAAGACTCTGTAAAAGCTAAGGAGATTAAAGTGGCTCTTCCACTACTTTTACGCCTATCAGAGCCTCTAAAATAATTTTCCCTGTGTGATTTTCTGCCCATGTACTGAAAAACACAATGAACTTTTCTTATTTAATGCTTGAAAAGCTGCAGCTTCAGTTTCATGGAAGATGATTTATGATTTATTTCTTGTATTTTTAATGCTAAATTCAACCAGTAACTGGAGGAGAAATAAAACTTCTAAATTAATATATCTCTTTGTCAGTAAAGTGCCTATCCTTAAATAATTCCATGTGGCTATAGACATAATGTGTATATAAATGTAATATGGAATAGCTGTGGCTATCATGGAGAATACCAAAATACCTAAAATTTCATCTATGCCTAATAATAGGCCAAGATTCATAATGAGAAAAAAGGTAAACTATCATTGATTTTCTTTTACAGATTTCCGGCCTCTTATTCTGTGCAAAACTCATATAAGCTTTTCTTTGACAGTACAGATGTGGTCAATTACCTAAGATCTTACACAAGCATCTATCTAAGAAACCTGAGCAAGAAAGAGAAGAGGTTGAATAAAAATTATCTAGTGTTATTTTCAAGCTGCAACCAGAAAAAAAAAATAAGGAACAAAACTCTAAACTTTACATGCTTAGTCAAATGTATCTTATTAAGTATTTTATAATTAAAATATAATAATATATAATAAGAACAATATTTGCAAAAATTTTATACAATCCCAGGTGAAAACCTTTATTCCCTGAATAAAATGGAACACATTAAAATGTTAATTGTTGTATCAATACTTTCCATTCATATTTCAGCTGAAAATATAATATCTGCATCTAAGTTTCTGTCCGTTAGCTGGGAACAGACTTCTTACAACAAATACTCTCAAAGCATTTTTAAATCAAATAACAAAAAGCTTTCTTAACTGTAATGGAATCTAAGAAAAAGCATATGAGATGTTGCAAGAGATGTTTTTTAGTATAAAAAGAACCAATAGAATTGTTTACATGTTTTTGGTAAGGTATATGTTTTTATAATTTAATTCTTTACTTATTCATTTATAATTAAAATATCACATGCAGATTGCTGGAAGGAAACTCTTCTAGCACTTCTTTAAGTCTTTGAGGAATCAAATAATGCTAACATAATCTATAGCTGAACATTGTAGCCAGTTTTGTTCATGGCCAAAAATTATAATGGCAGAAACATGTATGATGCTAAAGTAAATGGGTAAGAATGACATCCAAGCTGTATCTGTCTTTTCTATCATGACGTCCCTCCTCACCTCAGAGAGTGACTCATCATGGGTGATACCTTTGTTGAAGAATAAATAAAGAGTATGTCCATTATTGTCAATCATAATCTTAAGGAGAAGGAGCACCAATTTGACACTGCTAATAATAAAAACGTTTCTGCTATGAATAGTAGATATTTAATAAATATTTATTTAATGTACAGAGTTCTTTAGACTGAAATATTCTTCAACGTGAATGAGAAACGTTTTTCAAACCCACAGCCTGATGAAAACATCCCTTAAAATTATCCAGTTCCATTTGCTTGAACTAGGTTAGCAATTTCTCATCTAATTTGATTTCTACGCTAGAAGTAACCATGGTGAGGAAATGATTTGCGCAGACAATCAGTAAACTGTACATACACAAATGCCATTTGGGTTTATAAAGTACTCTCTTGGGATTAATTGTTGTTAATACTTAACTTGGAGTCCAAATATTCCTCTCGATGCCTCTGTGTTCACCAATATATTTAGATACTTTGAGGTAAGAGGCAAAGTTTACAATTTTATCCATTCCATGGCCATACCTAGCACATTTATTATGCCATAATAGGCGTTTAACAGGTATTTGCTAAATGATCGAATAAATCGATAAATGAATGGAAATAACTACAAGTGTAGAGACAAAATACTACATGAACAATATGAAAACTCTTGCTCTGCAATCACCAAATTATTCCTTTCAAAAATCATCTTACCTGTTTCATTTACCTCAAAAAGAGCCATCTGGTGATTTGTCTTTGTATTATGACTAAATTAGTTGTATTTTTTGAAAATTTAAAATGTCTCTGTTTATTGACTTAATTCATTATTCATTAATTAAATATTTATTAAGATATTGAATGCTTACTGTGCAACAGAAGCCATTCTCTGAGCTTTATATGATTAGGAATAACAGCTATATTTTTTATAATTTATGTATAATTACTTGCAACTGGAATCTAAAATACACTTGTAAAATATTATGACAAAAATGTTTTACCAACAACATTTCATCAACAATTAAACCAAATTGCTGTCTTAAAAAAATTATATCTGTAAAACTTTTGAGAAACAAATCTATAGGACACTTCTTCAATTCCTTCAGTGATTCACTAATCTGTCAAATTGCCACCATAAAATGTATTAGTGTGTCTTCCTGAATAACCTATGCATTAAAATATTATTTTATCTATCCATTTTTATGATGGACAACAGGCATTACTTCTTACATTGTAAGAAAACCTTTTTCAGTTTTATTTAAAATTATTGTGAGCGCATAGTAGATGTATTTATTAATGGGATTCATGAGACACCCTGATAGAGGCATGCAATACATAATAATCACATCATGGAAAATGGGGTATTCAGACCTCAAGCATATATACTTATTGTTACAAACAATTCAATTACATTGTTTCAGTTATTTTTAATGTACCATTAAATTATTCTTGATAGTAATCACCCTATTGTGCCACCAAATATTAGGTCTTATTCATTAATTCTAACCATTTTAATTTTGTACCCATTAACTATCACCACTTTCCTTCCACCCTCCACTACCCTTTGCAGTGTCTCTGGTAACCATGCTACCCTTGATCAATATGGGTTTAATTGTTTTGTTTTCTAACATCCCACAAGTAAGTCAGAATATGCCAAGTCTGTCTCTCTGTATTTGATTTATTACACTTAATAACCTCCAGGTCCATCCATGTTGTTGCAAATGACAGGATCTCATTCTTTATTATGGCTGAATAGCATATATATACCATATTTTTTCTATCCAGTAGCTCTGCAGTATAATTTAGTCAGGTAAAGTGATTTCTTCAGTTTTGTTCTTTCACTCAGGATAGCTTTGGCTTTTCTGGTTTTTTTTTTTGTTTTTTGTTTTTTTTGTTTTTTTTTTTAATATGGTCCCATATAAATTTTAGAATAGTTTTTTCTATTTCTGTGAAGAATGCTATTGGTATTTTGATAAGGATTGCTTAGAATCTATACACTGCCTTAGTGGTGATTTCTGAGATTTTAGTGCACCCATCACCCAAGCAGTATACACTGTACCCAGTCTTTTATCCAGCATGCCCCTTCCATCCTTCTCCCAGAGTAGTCCCTTATATCATTCTTATGCCTTCCTTTCTTCATAGCTTAGCTCCCACTTATCAGTGAGAACATACGCTGTTTTGTTTTCCATTCCTGAGTGACTTCACTTACAGTAATAATATCCAGGTTGCTCTGAATGCCATTATGTCATTCCTTTTTACAGCAGGTAGTATTCTATTGCATATTTATTTATGCACTCACTGGTTGATGGGCATTTAGGCTGGACCCATATTTTTGCAATTGAAAATTGTGCTGTTATAAACATGCCTGTGGAAGTATTTTTTCATATAATGGCTTCTTTTCCTCTGGGTAGCTACCCCGTAGTGGGATTACTGGATCAAATTGTAGATCCACTTTTACTTATTTAAGTAATCTTCAGTTTTCCATAGTGCTTGCTCTAGTTTACATTACCACCAGCAGTGTAAAAGTGTTCCCTTTTTACCACATTCACACAAACATCTATGATTTTTTAAAAGTTTTTAATATTGCCATTCTTATAGGAGTAAGATTGTATCTCATTGTGGTTTTAATTTACATTTCCCTGATTATTAGTGATGTGCCTTTTTTCATGTTTGTTGGCCATTTGTATATCTTCTTTTGAGAATTATCTATTCATGTCCTCAGGCCACTTTCTGATGGGATTATTTGCTTTGTTGATTTGAGTCTTTGTAGATTCTGGATATTAGTACTTTATCAAATGCATAGTTTGTGTATATTTTCTCCCACTCTGTTTACTCTGCCGATTATTTCTTTTGCTGTGCAGAAGCTCTTTAGTTATTATGTCCCATCTATTTATCTTTGTTTTTGTTGCATTTGATTCTGGGTTCTTCATCACGAACTCTTTGACTAGGCCAATGTCTAGAACAGTTTTCCAAATGATATCTTCTAGGATTTATATGGCTTTAGGCTTCAGATTTAATCTTCGATCTACATGAATTGATTTTTGTATAGGGGAGAGAAGAAGATCCAGTTTCATTCTTCTACATGTGGCTTGCCAATTATTCCAGCACCATTTGTTGAATGGGGTGTTATTTACTCACTTTACGCTTTTGTCTGCTTTGGCAATTATCAGTTGGCTGTAAACATTTGGCTTTATTGTTGGGTTCTCTATTCTGTTCCATTGGTCTACATGTGTGTTTTTGTACCAGTACAATATAGTTTTGGTAACTGGCCTTGTAGTAAGGTTTGAAGTTCAGCAATGTGATGATGTGATGCCTCTAGATTGGCTCTTTTTGCTTCGTCTTGCTTTGGCTATGTGGGCTCTTCGTTGGTTCCATATGAATTTTAAGATTTTTTTTTCTAGTTTTGTTAAGAATGATGATGGTATTTTGATAATTGTATTGAATTTATAGATTGCTTTTGGCAGTATAGTGCTACCCATCCACGAGCATGGAATGTGTTTCCATTTGTTTGTGTCATCTATAATTTCTCATAGCAGTGTTTTGTAGTTTTCCTTGTAAAGTCATTTTACCCCTTTAGTTAGGTATATTCCTAAGTATTTTATTATTTTTTTTTTTGCAGTTGTTGTAAAAGGGGTTGAGTTCTTGATTTTATTCTCAGCTTGATCACTGTCAGTGTATAGCAGTGCTACTGATTTATGTACATTTATTTTGTACACTGAAACTTTACCGAATTCAGTGATCAGATTTAGGAGCTTTCTGGAGGAATCTTTAGGGTTTTCTAGGTATTCAATCGAATAATTGGTGAATAGCCATAGTTTGACTTCCTTTTTACGTGTTTGGATGTGCTTTATTTCTTTCTGTTTTCTGATTGCTCTGGCTAAAACTTCCAATACTATGTTAAATAGAAGTGGTAAAAGTGAGCATCCCAATATGTATATGGACTTATTGACTATGCTTTTTTTTTTTTTGCTAAGAGTTTTAATCCTAAAGTGATGCTGAATTTTGTCAAATGCTTTTTCTTCATCTGTTGAGAAGATCACATAATTTTTGTTTTTAACTCAGTTTATGTGGTGTATATTTATTGGTTTGCATATGTTAATCAAATCCTGCATCCCCAGTATGAAACCAACTTGATAATGGTGTATTATATATTTGATATGCTGCTGGATTTGGTTAGCTAGTATTTTGATGAGGATTTTTGCACTATGTTCACCACGGATATTGGTCTGTAGTTTTATTTTTTTGTTATGTCTTTTCCTATTTTTGGTATCAGGGTAATACTGGCTTCATAGAATTCTATCGATGGAAATATTTTCAGCAGGATTGCTACCAATTATTCTTTGAATATCTAATCAAATTCAGCTGTGATTTTATATGGTCCTGGGTATTTTTTTGTTGGCAATTTTTTTTGTTACTGTTTCAATCTCACTTCATTATTGGTCTGTTCACAGTTTCTGTTTCTTTCTTGTTTAATCTAGGAGGGTTTCCAGGAGTCTGTATATTTCCAGAAATTTATTCATCTCCTATAGGTTTTCTAGTTTGTGCACAGAAAGAAGTTCATAGTACCCTTGAATGATCTTTTGTAATTTTTCAGTGTCATTGGAGTATCTCCCATTTTGATCATAATTGAGCTTATTTGGATCTTTTCTTGGACAATCTCATTAATGCTCTATTGATTTTGTTTTTTCAAATAACCAGCTTTTCATTTCATTTATCATTTCTATTATTTTGTTTCAATTTTATTTAGTTTTGCTCTCATTTTTGTATTCTTTTTTTCTGCGAGGTTTGTGTTTGGTTTGTTCTTGTTTCTCTAGTTCCTTGAGGTGTGACCTTAGATTGCCTATTTGTGCTCATTCAGACTCTTCAATGTAGGCATAAGGCTATGAAATTTCCTCTTAGCACTGCTTTTGCTGTATCCCAGAGGTTTTGATAGGTTGTGTCACAATTGCCATTCATTTCAAAGAATGTTTATTTGTTTGTTTGTTTTTGAGATAAAGTTTCACTCTTGTTGCCCAGGCTAGAGTGCAATTGTACAATCTAAGCTCACTGCAACTTCTGTCTCCTGGGTTCAAGTGATTCTCCTGCCTCAGTCTCCCTAGTAGCTGGGGTTACAGGAACTCACCACCACACTCAGCTAATATTTTTTGTATTTTTAGTAGAGACTGGGTTTTGCTATGTTGGCCAGGCTGGTCTCAAACTCCTGACTTCAGGTGATCCACCTGCCTCTGCCTCCCAAAGTGCTGGGATTACAGGTGTGAACATTCCACTCAGCCTCAAAGAATGCTTAAATTTCCACCGTGATTTCATTGTTGACCCAAAGAGCACTCAGGAGCAGTTTCCGTGTATTTGTATTGTTTTGGGGGTTCCTTTTGGAGTTAATTTCCAATTTTATTCTATGGTCTGAGAGAGTACTTGAAGTAATTTCAAGTACTTTAAATTTATGGAGACTTGTTTTGCGTCCTGTCATATGGTTTACCTTAGAGAATGTTCCATATGCTGATGAGAAAATGTATATTCTGCAGTTTTGGGGTAGAATGTCCTATAAACATCTATTAAGTCCCCTTGTTTTAGGAAATGAATTAAGTTCATTGTTTCTTTGTTGACTTTCTGTCTTGATTGCGTGTCTAGCGCTGTCAGTGGAGTATTGAAGCCTACGTTGCTTCTCAATGTAAATATAGGAGTACTGAAGCCTAGATTGCTCCTCAAGTTTACTTAGAGCCCCAGAGTGCTTTAGCCAGCAGTGATGATGCTTGCTGGACCTTAGGCTCCAACTGCTGTGATGGGCGATATCCCTCTGCCTAGGGCCAGTCCAAATGAGCCCTGTGTGAGTGGGCATCAGCGGGACCCAGTGTGATTCTGCTTTCCACTCAGCAGTGAGTTCAATGTAAAGTGCCCCATTGGCTGCATTCTTCTTGTCTCAAGCAGAAAGATTTTCCACACTGTGCAGCTGTTGCCTGGGGAGGGGTGAAGGATGACATCAACAATTGAAGACTGTGTCACCTACCCTCTTTTAGTTCCTCTTTCAGCTACATGATAAAACTAGGTACTGCGAGTGCCCAGCTGATTTTTGGTTTTTGTGATGGTAACTTTGTCTGTCGTTGTTACAATTTGGTGTTCCCATGGAGGTAATGGGTGTGCTAAGCTTCTATTTTGCCATCTTACCTGCTCTGAGTTTATTGTTTTTATAAAAGGAAAAACACCAGAGACACCTCCCAAACAACATGTATTATATTAAAAAAATAGCAAATGAGTCATGTCCAGCTTTTGTGACTAATTGAAATGCACTGGCATCAAAATATTTATGGGTATCTATTTTATTTTACTTAGAATTATAAAAAGTATTTGGAACAGACAGCAAACAATTTTTTTTCTAGAAATATATTGTGTTTAAAAGACATTCTTGGCAATGGTTGATCAAAAATTCTTTGCACTGAAATGGCCCTGACTTCCTGGAGAAACTTCCAGATTTCATAACTTACTAAAGTAGTGTTCACAGGAGAATGCTGCTGGAAGAAGTTACCTACGTTCTTTTGCATAGTTCTAAAAAGAACTGAGTTATTTTGAAGAGCTATATCAGAATATAAAGCATTTTATAATTGTTTAAAATGCTTTATTTGCCACCTTTAGGTTGTACTGTAGAATTTCTCAGATCACTATGGGAGTGGACAAAATGAATTTATTTTCATCTACCTTATTCATAAACTATAACTGTATATATGCAAATTGTCTTGCTATTAGAGTAGCACAATTAGTTCTCAATGACAGTCCATTGAGCTAATGCTAATTAATTACCACTGTAATTCTAATACTTCATTTTTCTTTTTATAGAAATATTACCTTCATAATATTTTACTATATATTTATTAATATACCTTCATCTATATTTATTAAGACAATCTAGATTTCTTTCCAACTTCATCTTCTCAAACTGGACTGTGTACCCATTATCCAGGGTTATTTGCCTGACAGGACATTAGCAATGATGTGGATACATCTTACTCTTCAAGTTTTGTCTATGGCTTACTCTGTGATCATAGCACATCCTTTCTCATTGTCTTTTTGGGTGAAGACCCAAATAAATAAACTTGTCTTTATCCTAACAAAGCAAACCCTAATAAAAGGAAATTGTTTCAATAAACTGTTATCTTAAAAAAAAATCTCAATTTAACTCCAGGATGATTTGGTTTTCTAGTGCCCAGCAGCTCCTGTAAAGTTATTATAAAGTCAGTTATTGTTATCATAATTTGTCCTCCAGAGGAGATGACAATCACGAAACACAACATCTTTTATAAGAACAATTTATTTAAATTAGAGAATAACAATTGAGATAATGTTATTATAACAATTGAAATTTAGCCATATGTGTTTATACCTGCTCCTAAAATAACAGTTTAATAAAGCCAAATCTTGCTACCATTTACACACAAAATAAAAACAAAAATACTGGTAAACAAATTGCAGTTTATATCCATAAAAAAAAGGTATTTGAAAGTGAAACTTAGCATCTCCAATAATTTATTTTCCTTTCAAGTTTCCATTAGAAATATATCTACAGACAAGTGTTACTAACTTCTAGAATATAGCTTTGTTTACAGATGTGTAAAATATTACCAATTAATCACAACACATATAGCTTATTTTCAAATATTTTTCTAGTTTAACCCATCACTTATATAACCAATTATATTTGATATTACTTAAAATTTTTGTATTAACAACCTACCAAATCATTTTACATGAGAAATAAAGAACACATCTGCAATTAAACATCATTTAAAAATATGAATTTTCTCACTCTTTTAAAAAATTAGTTTTAAAAAAAAGTTATCAAAAGTGGAGAGATAATCCTAACTTAAAAATTATCTTAATTTGGTGATTCCACTATAACTTGAGAAACATTTTTAATCTCCTTCATATATTAAAACAAAATTAAATTATTCTTAAATCTATGGTTGTTAGTGTTAATGGTTACAATTATTTAAAAACTATAAAAATTGAACTGTTTTATTATCTTTCTACTCCTTTTTCATTGTCTTTCTACTCCTTCTTCTTTAAACATTATATTTTATAAACCTAGATTTGAGTCCTTTTGCAGAATCTGTTAGTGGATTTTTTGTGCCACTTATTTCTGCTTGAATTTACTCATTTACTATCACACCAGAATGCCGTGCAGGAATAACCTTTCTGGTTCCTGTTTGGAATAATTGAAACAATAACTTTCATCTTTATAGTTCTTTAAAGATCACAAGATGTTTTCACATACATCATGTTTTTATTGTCACAAAAGCTCTGGAGGTATTTATTGCCACATCCTTTTAACAGATAAGAAAGTAGAAACAAAAGAGTTATCTAATGTCATACATCTTATAAGTTTTTTTTTAAAGGCTTTGAGTCAAATGAGTTATTCTGATTTTAAATCTGCAACTGTGCATTTTTCTATTACCCTAATTGCAGAGGATCCAATTTCAGTCTTCCTCCTTTTCACTGCATTTTCTTAAAAGTGTAATTCATTTAAAAATCATTCTCATCATCACCAAGTGAGGGACTATGTCTGCTTTATTCAGCAGCCTTCGACTTAAAGGACAAAAGAATCACTGGTTACTGGCTAGTAGCAACAACTCAAAACTTCTTTTCTTTCAAAGGGTAACTTGCTTACTGAGCAGCTATCGCCATTCAGGAACCAATTGGGTATGTGAGACGTGAAAATTCATCAGGTTTGAAATCTGTGCATGGAAGCTGTTGTTTGTATTATACTAATTATTATTAATTTGTTCAGTAATTATTTACAGAATATTTTTTAAAATATCAAGTTACCTTTATTTTTGACATTTTGCACATCATATTCCTGTAAATAGTTTGCAATATTGCATTGTAATATTTGTGATACGTACATACAACATCTCTTTACAAACAATAATTGCCAAATAAGAAAAATGTGTGTTCTTTATGTGTATTGCCTACTCTATGCTAGGTACATTTCTAGGCCCCAATAACAGTGAAAGAGCAAAGAAAAACCCCTGATCTCCTACAGTGTTTCTTTAGAAAGAAAAAAGACATAAATACATGTGAGGAAACTCCAATATAAGCACTCTTTTACTAAAGACATATCTATTTCTCTGTTTTCATAATCTGAATTTTTCTCAATTGTCACGTGGAATTTTGGAAGATGTGATTTAGCATTATTTCTCATCGTCTCTTGATAGTTTAGCCTAACAAGCTTACTATTAATGTTTTTTCCTTCATTATGTCCAAAAGGCTGAGACACAGCAAATAGTGTTTTGTGATGTGTGCCTCTTGAATACTTGGACAAACATCTCATTGACAACTACTATTCTAGAATATAATGCATACCCTCTTACCTTTAGGATTTCTAACTGAAGCAATTTTAATAACCATTCTTTTATTCTTTTTTGGAGTGTTACTTTATGTACATTCTGTATTTTATTGATTTGTACACCTCATAGATTGTAGGATGTACCCTTAGGTTACATACAATGCAGGAAGGGAAAAAAAACTGCTCTTAATTAAATTATAATGTTTCTATCTCAATGCACAATCCATAAAGTGGTCAGACTGCTTTTGTTTGTTTTGAAAGTTCCTATTCTGCTTTGTAGAATTTCTCATGATTCTAATTGTATTGTTTGGTGGATGATATCCTTTTTTTTTTTTTTGGTAACCATCTCAAAAATAAAATGTCACTTTTACTGCTATAATTTTTTTTCTTTCTTAGGCTTTAGAAAGCATTTGGTTATTGCTTTACAGGAAAATATGAAATTGTAGATGATCCTCTAATGATAAAAATTTATTTCTCTGCTCTGTTTTTTCAAATCTAATAACTAACATTTTTATTGCTGAGTTGTGTTTTAATTTTTTAAAGGAAAATGTAATTAGTAATTGAACTCCGATCATATATTGTCGAGCATATATAACTCAATTGTAGTAATGAAAATATAAATAAGTCTGCTGCCCAAACTTGCATGTGCACAATGATAACCAATTAATAAGGGTTTGTCTAAATACAGCTTTAAGTAACACTGGTATCAGAACCATCCTATTGCTAATACGTGGAGGAAAAAATATGTGATATAAATGTCATAGAAGTGATCAAATGTAATAGTATAACTGTGGATATTCTATAAGTATATACTAGTACAACAGTACTGACTGGTAAAATATTAAAATAATTCTAAACTGGTTGCCATATAGCTCCTTTCCCTGAGGTACCCATGTAATCCCACCATATTGCCCACATAAACCATACCCTAGGAACTCAGATTATGGTTGAAAAGTAAAATGTGACTCAGTATAATCCTCCCAAGACCCTGTTTCAATGTTATGGCTGCTATCTAAATTAATATTAAACTTAAATTTAATTATTTTCATTAAATTAATATTAAACTTTAAAGCTCTGTCTTCTATATTCAGGATTATCATAGATCCTTTCAACATTTTTGTGTCTTTTCATAGCTCTATGTCAGCAATTGTTACATACACATAAAATGGTGAGAAACTTAGCCTAAATAAATGTGTGGTCCCAATGCATTAGCATTTACATTAGACAAGTCTACATGATAATGTACTCAGTAAAAGCATAGGTGTTTATATCATCCATATTACGTATGAAACACAATTCTACTATTTATTGCAGAAGAAATTGCCAATATTTCAAAATCATGTTGCCTCATCTACAAGAAAAGTATATTACTGTCACTACCAGAATATGACATGATTTTTGACCTATGTAAACATCAGATTTTTTTTAATGCAGGAATCATAATATTTAAGCCGATTACTAAATCTTCTGAATTTCACATTTCTTATCTGTAAAAATTATTTGTAACTTGCAGGGTTATTTTGAGCATTTTCTGAAATAAGTGTGTCAAAATATTAAATAATAGAGCATAAAAAATTTTAATATTCTTTTTACATATCACATAGAGAAAGTGGTTGCTATGATTTTTAGGTACCATATATTCATCACAGTGTCTTGATTATTATTCTCATTTTCTAGGTGCCTAGAATTTCCAGGAATCTTTGCGTTTTAGAATTAGCTCTTGCTTTGGACATTAAAAAAGAAGTTTAATAGAAAAAGAAAACAAAAAAGGAAGAAAATAGAGATATAAAACAGGTAGATAAAATCATGAATATAGATTGAGAAGTACAGATTTTGATATTAATATTAAATAACATCATTTATTTATTTTTGAAAAATAAAGATGACAAAGCTATTGAATAGAGAAAGAAATGCATTTTCCGCATATGGTTCTGAAACAAGAAGAAAAATAAACCTCAACCTTTACCTCAAGCAATATACAAAAATGAGCTACATGTGGATAATATACTCAGATACAATTGTTGACACTATAATCTACAAACATATAAAAAACCTTTACATTTTGACCTTGGAGCAAAAAACAATATTCTTATAAAGAACAAGAAAGCATTAATGATTAAAAAATTGTAAACTACATAAAATTTTCAAAACTTCTGCTCCTCAAAATATATAGCTAAGAAAATAGACTGGCAAGCCATTGACCAGGAGAAAATATTTTCAACAGTTTAAATGACAATAGATTTATATTCATAATATATAAATAATTTCTAAAATCAATAATAAAGTAATAAGTAACCTAATGAAATAGAGATAAAAGACTTAAACACTTTATAAGGAAATACAAAAATTCAATTCTGAATTACTGGGTATTGATACAGAAGAAATAAAAATATATGTCTATGTTGTACACTTGTACACAAATGTTTTTAGTGATTTTATTCTTAAAAGTCAAATATCAGAAATAAACTCAGTATCTGTTAATGAGATGAATGAATAAACAATTTGTGGTTCATATTTTGTAAAGTTATATTACTCAGAACTAAATGGAAAAATTTCCGATATGCAAAATGAATGAATAAATCTCAAAAGTTTGCTTACAGAAAAAAGCCAGACACAAGAGAAGCCATATATTTAATTTTGTAATTAAAAAAAATCTATATGATAGGATAATTCTGTAACAGAATCGAGTCTACATCATTATATAGTCTTTTTGGGTGGGAGATTGGGGATTGATTTGGGATGGAGGTAAGGCAACTTCCTTGGTTAATTGTAGTTATCTATATTTAGATACGTGTATGGCTTACATAAATTTATATTATTGTGAAAACATGCCAAACTAGAACACTTAAGATCTGTACAGCATGTAATTTGTGCCTCTACTAAAAAGTAAAGGATAAATAAAAACTCTTATGCTATGATTATAAATACTCAAGAAACTATTTGCATGGTTTAAGTCGCCATTTTTATTATTTTATTGTCACTGTGCATTAACTACATAAAGAACGTATTTAATATCTATGCATGACTAACATGTAAACTATTTATTAGTGATATGATAAATCTTGAATCTTTACAGCATTACACTTTGGGAATTTACCATTAATATTAATACCCTTAATAATTTAAAATTCTGTAAAGTAGATAATCCTGTAGTGTCTCTACATTTCTCCATTTGTTTTCATTTTATTTGCTTATTGCTTTCTGAAAATAAGCCATAAAAGCATGGCAACATACATTACATACCTACATACATTATAAATTTGATTAGAAATAATTCATCTTTTTCTTTTTTATTGCAAAAGTAACTGTTTTAAAAATTTTTCTTAAAACTTCTGATATTTTAGTAAATAGTTCAAAAGATGGTTACTGTGTTTCTAAACATGTTTTTACAAAATTCTTTTATTGGTATAGTCGGCTCATTTTCATCTTCAAAAATCAGTAAATTCTACTTTTAAATGAAAATATTGTTTTCCGTGACTCCCTAAAGTAGTGTTATTGTGTTTTTAACCATGAATTTACACTTCTAGAACCTGAACCTGGAAAATTATTCAAAATTGTCTCAGACTCTGAGATAGTCCACAGCTAGTTAGTTAATTCCTGTCTGTTTTATAGGAAACAGAGTATCTATCAAGAAGGAAAAAGTGATAGAGGCAGTTTAAAGTGATTTGTGGAATGCTTTTGTGGTTAAATATATTACAATAGGGATTATCACTAATAATTTCAAAACATCTGATTTCCCATAAATCACTTTTGGAAAAACTGAATTACTTTCTTTGAAGAAACTTTTCCAATAAATTCAATCTTGAGTTTGAGTAACATTGTGTGTACATTGGTTCATGATGAAAATACTAATGAATACCTAAGTTATGTTGGTGTTACAGAAGATAAGGCATCTGAAACTTAGACTTTGAAAGAAGTTATCACAAATGTCAAATCCCATTGTGTGGGGTTTCACTCAGGGTGTTAGTAAAAATATTTTCTCCATTTTAGTAATTTCCATTCCTCTGATAACTCCAATCTTATTTTGAGTCACACTTTTGATTCAATACACTGTGTTTTGTGATTTGTTTTCAAGTTTCCTACATTGTTAGAGTTCATACCTTATTTTTTATTCCATAAATCTCCTTGAAAGAATTATAAAGATTATGCATTTTGTTAAAGTATAGTAAGTTAAATTTAATTTCAAAATATTTCAAAGATTATTATACTCCTTGAAAGAAATTTAAAACAGATTAGTTTTTGATAGATTCTGTTGAGATGATCTGAAAAACAATACAGGATATAAAACAAAGATTAAACCTGATGATATCGATTCATTATAAGTGAAAAATTTTCCAATAGTTTGGAGGTACTAGAACTGAATGTGGTATTTCTCTATAAATGGTGCTGACCATCTCAAACTGTAAAAAAAAAAAAAAAACACCATTGTGAATTTTGAGTAACCCATCACTGAAAGCTGAAAAATGACTAAGTACTATGAGCATCTGTGGTACACCAGAGTTTTAATGGTCCAAACAAGAAATCTCTTCCCTGATCAGTGAATAATGGCACTTGTTTTAAATAAACCATATATAGACATATGAATTCATTATGTTCTATCCAGACTGCAAACTTTCAATTCTCATTTAGCATAGCTGTTATAAACTTTCCTAACTTTCTGAAACATACTGTCCCCTGCCCCACCATGTTCTCCTTTAGTAACTAAGTGAACCAGTCTTTCTAGCTCTTGTTGTACTGGTTTGTGTACTCTACCCTGGCAAGTAAACTGATGCTGCATGAAAGGATCTCCACTCATACCCCCAGCAGCCTTTATATTATTATTCCATAATCTTGTTCTCTCAACCTGTTTTGGCTTTCAAATATGAATGTACTTCTAAAACTTCATGAAATTTGAAATTATAAATAATTTTATATTAAAATTAATAATGTTATATTTATTGAAAATATAAAAAATATAAATTTTATTTCTCAAAATAATCTCCATCAAGTTCAAGAGACTTTTGTAAGTCATGACAGCAACCATTTAGCACTTCCCTAAATAACTAAGAGTCCAATGCAGTCTTTTTCACATTATTAATAACAAAAATATGGGTGCTCTTTACATTTTTTTTAATATTAGTAAACAATACGAAGTCAGAAAGAGCCAAATCAGCCAAATTGCAAATTGGATACCTAATGATATCCAATGGAAACTCTCATAAAATTTCCCTTGTTTGATGAGAGGAATGAGCAGGATCACTGTGGTGGAGAAGGACTTCCTGGCAAAGCTTTCTCTGGGGCTTTTCTGCTAAAACGTTGGTTAACTTTCTCAAAACACTCTCATAGAAAGATGATGTTAGAAAATTAACAGTAAAATACCTTGACTATCCCCCAAAAATTGTTGCCATGACCTTTGCTCTTGACCAGTTCACTTTTGCTTTGACTGGACCACTTGTGCCACTTGGAACCCATTGCTTTGATCGTGCTTTGTCTTCAGGATTATACTGGTACAGCTGTGTTTTATCTCTTGTTACAATTCTTTGAATATATGTTTCAGAATTTTGATCTACTTGTTTAAATTTTCCACTGAAAGCTCTGCTCTTCTCTGCAGCTGATCTGGGCACAACAGTTTTGGTATTGATTGAGGGGACAGTTCGCTCAATGTTAACTCTTCAGTCAGAACTGTGTAAGCTAAAGCAGTTGACATGTCTATGTTATTAGCTATTATTTGTGCTGTTAATCATTAGTCCTCTTCAGTTGGGGCATGAACAAAATGAACATTTTCCTCACAAATTGATGTGGATGGTCTACCACTTCAGGTTTCATATTCCACCTCATCTAGTCTGTTCTTAAAATAAGTCATCCATTTCTAAACTGCTGATTTCTTTGGGGCACATCGTCACAAACTTTTCATAAAGCATCAATTATTTCATTTATCTTCAACCCAAGCTTTATCATAAATATGATGTTTGCTCTGCTTCGATTTTAGTAGAAGTCATGTTACTCTGATTGAAGTGTTTTCAAACTGATGTCTTATACTTTTTAGTACCTCAGCTCATATCCTGTTCAGATATTTTATCTAAACAGTTAGTATGAGTTTATTTTGGTTACAAAAAATTGAAATTCATACATAGGATTTACATAACACACAGTTTCCAGGAACATTCTTAAAAACATTTGTACTGCCTTTATTTCTATTTTATATTGTTATTATCACACACACATGAGAAAGATATTACTACAAACATTTTTTTCGCATTTCTCACATGTAGATTTTCTCCAGTTACCTGCACTGTGGCTATTTTCTTACTTTTCCACTATCTATTACTATACAATAACTCTAAAGATTGATGTATTAAAATAACAATTATTTATTTTATCTTACAAATATATGGACTGACTGAATTCAGTAGAGTAGCTCTTCCTTGGAATCTCTCATGTAATTGCAGTTAGATATCTCCTGAGGGTCCCAGGATCTGAAAGCTCCGCTGTGCTGCATGGACAAGATGAGTGAATCACAAAGTTGGAAAATCATACTGGCTGTGGAATGAAGGTTCATCTAGAGCTATTGACTGGACCACCTGTATTTGGCCTTTCCATGAGATTTATGCTGCTCATAGTATTGTTGCTGTCTGCCAAGAGTGAGTGTCCTAAGATTGAATGGTCTTATAAATAGAAGCTAGAAGCTACCAGACTAGGTAAAAGTCATGTCCAGTCTGACATAGAACCATTTCATCATCTACTACTTGACAAAGCAGACCTACGGCCAATTCAGATTCAATAGAATGCACAAATAAAACTCTGTGTTCTATTGTCACAAGTTCACATAAAAAAAGAGCATAGAGGCTGGGTGTGGTAGCTCATGCCTGTAATCCCAGCACTTGGGGAGGCCCAGGTGGGTAGATAACTTGAGGTCACGAGTTTGAAACCAGCCTGGCCAACATGATGAAACCCCGTCTCTAATAAAGATACAAAAATTAGCCAGGTGTGGTGGCACACATTTGTAATCCTAGCTACTCAGGAAACAGGTGGGAGAATGTCTTGAACCCAGGAGGTGGAGATTGCAGTGAGCCCAAATCATGCCACTACACTCTAGCCTGAGCAACAGAGCCAGACTCCATCTCAAAAACAATAAAAATTAAAAGGCATAAATAGGAAGATGCTGCATTGGACATTTTCCATGCCACTCTTTCTTTTTTCTACCTAGTAAACTGATTAAACATGAAGAGAGACAGGGACGGGGGGGAAGAGAGAGAGAGAGAGAGACACAGAGAGAGAGAGACATGCCAAAATAAAGAAGAGCCAGTTATCTGTTACCACTTATTTTTGCTTAATACTTCCTTCTTGTGCAATTCATCATCAATATTACTATATATACTTGACAATGTAGTTTTTTAAAACATAGCAAACATTTGTCTTTTTATGTCTACACTATTCTTTAAAATTAATATATGACAGTAATCAAAGTATTAGGCAGACGATAGTCACACATGCATAGACTCTGCACTTTGGAGCTTCAAAGTGTAAAGTCTATATTTGTGTCTTTAAATATTCTGAGATAAGACCACAGTTTCACAAATTTCAGTAACCTCTGAGTCTATCTTTGGCACTAATATTTTCGATGACGTTAGCCTCAAAGACTGAGTATACACATAAAACATTTCTAGTTTTGTGTAGTCTGTTATGGATCAACCATCCATGAAATTACCCAGCCCTTTTGAAATCAGCTTATACTTTCAGATTATGCTACTATTTTGGAGTAACTCATTCTGCGTATCATCGGCACATGTTCATGCTGACACAGCATGCCAAACAATATTATCTACAATGAATTTCAATATAGAACTTCTCAATATGTATTTTTTTCTTTTCAGTATCCCTCTCACAAGAGCATGCATGGCTAGATTCCAGAAATCATGACATTTATTCATTTAATTTGTAAACAGTAAATTGTTAAAACTTTCTGTTTCATAAGAGTTAGATGGATTTTCTTCAAAGGACTAAAATGCTTACAATGTCTAAAATATTTCCTAGTAGTTACAAAACCTATCTAATCTTCAAGTGTCTGTTGCACTGACAGGTTGAGGTAATGCACAACAGTCATGATCATTTTGTTCTGAATTGTACCATGTTTCCTAGTATTACAGCTTACAGATATTAGGAGCAAAAAGCTCTTCCCATGGGTAAGCCCAGTTTTTTTTACTTGGTGGAATACTAAGAAAATGATAATTCTTGTGTTTTTTTAAATCTTTGTTGAAAGGGATAAGACATTGCAAAGTAGCATCAGAGACTAACTGAGAAATAATACAGAGATAAATTTTGCTTTGTTTTCTCTCTTTAAAAAAAAAAACCCTGTTAGTATTGAATTAGCATAGTTCTTTGAGTTCACCATATATTTTATGTAGAAAAAATTTGAGAAAAATGCAAGCTACATGAGATGTGAATTTTCTCATTTTAAACCTCAATTTGTGATTAGAAAGAGATAAGCAAATACAATGAAGATAAACTGTTCTTAACTTTATTTTTGTATAGAATGATTGGCTTTTAGATAAACAATTAAAACTATGATCTCATTTCAATAAATATGTATGTAGTTCAAGTTTATTATATTTCAGTATTCTTGAGTCATTATTTCTTATATTTGACACCTATGTGAATTACTATTTCTCTTTTGCATAACATTTGCTCCAATCTGCAATTATCACAAATGCCAAATCCCATTGTGTAGGGATTCACTCAGGGTGTTGGCAAAAATATTAAGGGAAAAATATTAGAAAAAGTTACAGAATATAGTCTTAAACTCTTTTGGAAAGCCTAAGGGTTTTTTCTATAGTTCTTGGCTGAAGGCAGCTTGTCTCCTTCACAAAGGGAGTTGACCTAACTAACTTGTTTACTCATGTGGTCCTAAAACTAAACTTTGAGCCAGAAGGTCCTTTCTGGTGGGGAGGTTCACCGGGAATATTACCTACTATATGTATTTGCTTTGGGCATTGGAACCTGTCCTGTAATCTTCAAACTCTAGTGGTGTTGACTCATAGTTTTTGTCATTTAATGTGTGCTGAATAAAGGTCCACAAGGCCAACATGTGGGGGTCAGCAGCTGCTATTTCTTTACAACACTCTCCTTGAGTGTCTGTAAGTAGCAATGGACAACCAGCCTGCTCATTCACCGTCTTCTGTGTGTGAGTGGATTTATTCATTCCTCACTGAGTTAGGGTCTGCAGGACAGACCCTTACAGGTAGTGACTCTGACACCATTGCATTTTCTATCTAGTTTTTTGCAAAGTTTACATGATGATAATCTTAATATAATGTGAACTAAACTTTACTTGAAAAATAAAGAATAAAATTTTCATCTTTTTTTTTCCACTTTATAGCTTCTTTGAGTCTAGAATCAAAACATTATGCCTTATTATGATTCTAGATTTCTGGTTCTATATCCTAAACATTTCATTTAACTTTTATATGTTTTGTTCTTATCCATTCTTGCTATTCTTCATTCTTACTACTAACTCATTATGCAATCTAATAATATGTTAAACACATACTATGCAAAATAAATTTGCAACTTGTGTTTTGAAATACCATTTTTCTATTACTTCTGGCCATGGGAACTTTTTGAGAACAGAAGCTCTCATTTTAATCTTCTTGGATCTAAAGCTATAAGAGAGGATCTGACATAGATGCAGTGCACAATAAGCATTCATGGAAAGACTTCTAGCTGAATAAACTTTTTTTTTTCTGAGACAGAGTCTTACTCGGTCACCCAGGCTGGGGTGCGGTAGCGCAATCTCAGCTCCCTGCAACCTCCAGCTCCTGAGTTCAGGTGATCTCCTGACTCAGCCTCCCAAGTAGCTGGGACTGAAAGTGCATGCCACCATGCCCAGGCTACTTTTCTGTATTTTTAGCAGAGATGGAGTTTCACCATGTTAGCCAGGATATTCTTGATCTCCTGACCTCATGATCTGCCCGCCTCTGCCTCCCAAAGTGCTGGGATTACAGGCGTGAGTCAACATGCCCTGCCTGAATAAACATCTTTTAAAGGCCTTTGATAAATGTTACTATAAATCTATAAAGGTAATGCATTTATCTTAAAGTATAAATAACATGAAGCCTATTCACACTTATGTTACATTCTTAAGTAGCACATAAAAGTAATGCCTATTTATTTGAATTATTGGTTGCTGAAAGTTGCTGCTGTTTAATATTATCCTATTGATAAAATATGGAAACAGAAAATGTTTTATTTTTCTTTAAAACACCCATTTCAGAACAATTTTTCAGTTGTTCTTATGGTTAAGAACCTAAGAACCTAACAGTTGTTCTGTACCAAATTTTTGAAATAACTAATAGTAAAATCATGTGAATATTTACTGTGTATGCCTGTCAGTGAAATTCTTTCATGTAGTTGTAACTCAATACAATTCAAACAGAAAGAACCCATTTTATGATTTTTAAAAAATCTTAGAATTTTAAGTGATTAGAGATGTCATATTAATGCTTTTTGATGTGTGGCTGCTTAACCCCTGCCTCAGGTAGTAGCTAACTGATTGTTGAATGTGAAGAGAACTATTTCCTAGTGTTCTTAGCACCCACAAACCAAAGTTTGCCTTGAGGCAATGCAAAATTTTAATTTGTTTATTCCAAATTAGAAAGTTTAATGATGAGAATAAAAGTTTAAAAAGGGAAAGAGCAATTAAAATGCAAGATATTATATACATTAATGCACATAATAGAGAAGGTAGATTAGTAAGATGATCTCTTACTAATCAGGAGAGGAGAGATAATAAATAGAAAGGATAAATGTAAAACAAAAACAGAGAAAACATACATTAAGTGCACTAAAGACAATGGCATATTGTTTTTACTTTGAAAAGAAACAGATACACAGGTATCCTGCGATAACTCAAAAAATAAGGAAATTAATACAGACAAATATATTGAGAGGCATATTCATTTACATTCAGAAATGTGCTATCTGAATTGATTTTATATCTATGTTTGGAGGAAGAGTGTGTATGTGTGTGTGTGTGTGTGTGTGTGTGTGTGTGTGTAGCTTTCCTTTCTTTAGTTTCATTCCCACTCCAAACTCTAGTGGTAAATTTAAAATAAAAATACATAGAGAAAACTGAAGTTCAGAAGAATTGAAGGTTTTTTGTTTTGTTTTGTTTTCCTGAATGTAAACAATCATATTTATTTTTGGTGTAATATAAGTATTATTGTTATTTTTGGTTCACTAGAACACAATTTTTACTTAAAAGTTTCTGAAAAGTGAGTGTCATTCTTTTCCCTTCTATCTGACTATTTTATATGCACAGGAACATATTAGTTTTACTAATCATAGATCCAACCTTCTCTTACTGCACATTTAGACAATATCTGATAAAAAAGTACTAAGTAAATTTTTCTAACATCTAAAACATTTACATCTTTCTAATTCAGAGATGCAATCATGTTCTCTATAAGGTTAATCATTATATTGATATTAATCAATTGATGAAGAAAATATAAATGCTATCAAATTTGTTTGCTTCCATTTTAACCTCTGAGAAAATATGTGCTCTTTTCCTTTGTAAAGTTTGAAGAAACTAGCATGTGTATACACCCAAATATACATGTTATGTTTTAAGGCACCCAAGAGAACATATATAGCTATTAAATTTGTCTTTATAAAAGTGCAATTTTACTGTGCTTTAGAAATTCAAAACATAATACTCTAGCAATATGTATTGAACTGTTTTCTGCATAGAAAAACAATGTATTCAAAAACCAAAAAAAAAATCAACTGAATAAATACTTGCTAAATACTAATTGTATATGAAATAGTGTGATAACTTCTTGCAGAGGGCATAAACGTGAATAATCTGTCTGTGCTAGAAGCACACAATTTGCTAGGTAGGAAAATGCAGTGCACAAATACTTATCCCAAATTGGAAAAGGGATAAATGACTCAAACAAAGTGGGGGAAAAAAAAAGTTAATACGGAGAAATTATTAGGGTGATGCAAAATAATTGCGGTTTTCCCCATTTGTTTTAGTAGCAAAAACCACAATTACTTGTGTATCAACCTAATAGCTTAAAATATGTTTAATGTAGTCTTCTAGTCCTTTGTGTTCTGTTAGTTATGTTAGGATAATTAACAGAAAATGCAAATATACTTAAGTTCTCTTTTGTAGCTCTAACTCTACTTCATAATCCAATATTTTTTCCTCAAGATGTGTATTAATAACTGGCCTTCCTTATTGTCTTGTCAAAAGATATCAAAAGCATTGCTTTAAATACACTGACCTACTTCCTTTAGAATATGTTTGTAAAAAGTAATATGACTAGATCAGGCACTGCGGCTCACACCTGTAATCCCAGCACTATGGGAGGCTGAGGCAGGAGGATCGCCTGAGGTCGGGAGTTCGAGACCAGCCTGGCCAACATGTCTCTACTAAAAAGACAGCCTGACCAGCCTGTCTCTACTAAAAATACATAATTAGCCCAGCGTGGTGGCATGTGCCTGTGATCCTAGCTGCTCAGGAGGCTGAGGAAAGAAAATCTCTTGAAACTGGGAGGCAGAGGCTGCAGTGAGTCTAGATAGAGCCATTACACTTCATCCTGGACAACAAGAGTGAAACTCTGTCTCAAAAAAAAAAAGTAATATGATTATTAGGTATCAACATAACATTTTTTGCCATTAAAAGTAATGGCAAAAACTGCAATAACTTTTGTACCAACCTAATAGAATCCATTTATTGCTAAAGGCTTTATTTTGCTTCGTTTGGAGTTCATTAAAGTTCATGAAGTATCATTCTTTATTAGTACAACCATGCTGGCCTCTTTGCTTGGATTGTTCTTCCCTTCCTTCACTTAACCCCTCATCTATCTTTCAGCATTTAGCTGGCAAGTTACCTCTTCCTGGAAACCATCCCTATCATGTCTCCTCTTTGCCACTTGTTCTTGTCTTTGCATTAGGTACATGTTTCTATTGTTGTAGTAATGTAATGCTGAGTAACAATGCATCTTCCACTGGAAGGGGTAAGGTGTGGGTGTTTTCATCTTTGACATCTGTTTCTAAGCCAGTGTCTGAAACATAACTGACACATAATAAATGCTAATGGAATAAAATAATGGGCTTTATTAGGATTAACATGCTAGCAAAAGAAAGGGAAAAGGAGCAAGACTAGACATCTCAGTCTCCCCCACTGGGCAGTTTCTAAGGAAATTGCTATAAATTTATTATCATTTCTACATGGGACAGGACTGAAGTACAGCACATATGTATTCAACTCAAAATGACTTTTCATATTTAAGGGCCAAATCTTAGCTTTAGAAGTTAATTGTCCTCCAAAATATGTACATCTATTATGTTCAAAAAATAAAATTTAGAAAGAAATTTTAGAAGTTAATTGTGTAATGACTGTTTAAGACTATTTCTGCTAAAAATAGTGAATTGAGTGAAAAGAAATTGACAGGTACCTTCTTTAAGCACCTTAAATGTAGACACAAATAAATAGTAAATCATTTTTCAAGAGACTAGAGGAAAAAGATTCCTTCATAATTAGAAATTCAAACAATACACCTATATACCTGTGTATAAATGGAAAGAATTTTCATTTACTTCTTTTTAAATAAAACATATTAAAATTCCATTTGCCATGCCTTCTCTTATCTGGATACATCTTCAAAGATTTATAGATCTATTTCTTAAATTACCATTTGAATTAATTATTTCACTTGCAATAATTGTCTTTCTCCAACAATTATCTGCAACGGTGAGCACAGAGGTGGAACTCATTTCGGAGGCTGCCCTTGCAAATGTACTTGGTAAAATAAAATGGAAAGAGTTACAAAAAATTATAAACCCCAGATAATGCTAATATCTTCTAAAATATTATAAAACAAGCAATTCTGTATAATTCTTGCTACCAGATAGCAAAAATATAGTGTATGAGAAATGCCACAAGTAAATATCTTTCTCCTAAGAGTGATTGTTTTTCTAATTTGTGGTATTACATAGTTATCTGGCTTCTAATAGATGGTTGTTAGCATTAAAAGTATTCTATTTTAGTAGCATTTATAACAATTAAGAAGTCATAGACTCTTACTGAATGTCCTGACTAAATAATAAATAAATTAGTTAGATTGCAGGAAGTTGCAAGTAGGGGCTAGTGAGTTAATCGTATACTTGAGGATTGGGGGGTCTCTCTATCCTTCCTCTTTGGCACTTTAGTTCACTCATTTTGCTTTTAGGTGTTGGTATTTCCCAGTATTATCACCTCCATTGCCTTCTTGAGACTTAAATATTGACTTTGCATCCGCTTGGCTAAAACCAGTCACTAAAACAATCACTGGTCATGAGACTACAACTACAGTTTAATGGCTGTTTAAGGCTATTTCTGCCAAAAAACAGTGAATTGAGTGAAAAGAAATTGATAGTTACCTTCTTTAAGCACCTTAAATGTAGACATAAATTAATAGTAAATCATTTTTCAAGACACTAGAGGAAAAAGACTCCTTCATAATTAGAAATTCAAATAATACACCTATATACCTGTGTATAAATGGAAAGAATTTCCATTTGCTTTACTTTTTTTCAAATAAAGCATATTAAAATTCCATTTTAATGAAATTAAATATGGCTTAGATGAATTAGGATTTACCCCCGACGTGACAACAGAATCATTTAGTTTGTTTCCGATAACTGAGCAGGCACAAAGTGTGGCAGGATAAAATTGAGTTTCTCTTAGCCAAATTGAGAGAAGGAGTAGATATGAATGGGAAAGTAATAATGTTTGCTAATGTAGGTATTATGTTAGTAGAAACTATATATAGAGTATCACATTATAAGAACAACCTAAACAATACACCACAAAATAAATCCAGAAAGAAAGGAACCTTCCCAATTTCCCAAGGATATTTTCAAAGCCATGAAATCAGATAAAGGAAATCATAATTGGTCATTCTGGAAATGTCAATCAACTGATGAAGTTCAAAAGTCTGAAAGTATAAAGTAGAATGACATACTTATGATTATTTTTAATATACCCATTTCCTGACATTAGGGAAAAGTACATGAAATTTTAAGTAGGTAAACAATGCTACCATGTATATTAACAAAAACTATTTTCAATCATCACTGTTTGAGTTATGTATGACCCTGGAGAACTGTGACTGGATTTTATTTTAATATACACAGTATGCATAATGCATTGTCTAAAGCTTTTGCCTTGACCATTTAGGATTTAAAATTGAATATATAATAAATGTCTTGAGAACTCATCTTTACTTCTCATAATCCCTCTTTCAGTGACTATAGCAATAGCTGCTTCTTTTCCGGAATTATTTCGATGATTATGACTGTACAATCCCTTGTTACAAGCTAATTTCAGTAAGATTTTTCCACACAATAGCATAATGTTTTTCTTTTCTAAAATATAAACAACTGAGATGCTGCTATATTGAAATTTAATAACATGCTTCACTGAATATAATTTGTTCACTTGTTTTCTGTTTTATTTAATCTTCAAAAGGTACAGATCACCTAAAATGTAATATAATTATATTGGCATATCTAAAATATAAAATATTAATTTCACCGTAAGACAGTGGATAAGTGTTTATTTTTAAACCTGCATGGTCCATAACAACTTTGAAGGATATTTTGTTCTTAGTGTATTTATTGTGCATGTAGTAACAGCATTTGGATATAATTTTGTTACCATATAAATTTTACTGTCATAGGGTGTTTATTTTTTCATTTATATGTGCAAACTTAATTTGGAGAAAGCTTTAGTGCAGACCTATGAATATTGCATGTGTATATTAGAAGCAAAAAAATTGTAGTTGCTGTATACATTATTGAAGACTATTTTAGTAAGAGGTTGCACACTGAATAATTTTTTCTCTTCAAATTCTACTCATTTTCATGTTAATGTCTTTAGAAATATCACTTCGGTACTTCTGCTGTTACAAACTTTTCAACAACTACCTATAAATAATGCATCAGTGACAATATTGTTCTAATAATTTATTTAGGACATAACTAATTTACAGCTCTAGGCATATTTAAATAAGGGTTTTCTTTTAAGTTTGTAGCTTTCAATGCCTCTTGTTTAGCCAATCTGAAAAAACAAAATTCAAAATCAAAATAGTATGCTTACTATGGATATAGTTTGTTCATTATAATCTACAATAAACATGTGCTACTAAATAAATTATCTGAAATACTTGAATCTATGTATGATGTCTTTCCATACCCTTCCTTTGGTTTGCTTTGGGGTTTTAATTGCTGTCCATGGTTTCTCTTTCTATCTCCTAATTCCCACTTTTCATGCAGAGGAGCTAATGGGGTTATAATCTAGTAATTAAAGCAGATAATTTTAATTTCTCTGATGACTATTATAATAATCTTGTTAAGATTATAGTGTTTCATTTGTTGCTACATGTGAACATTTGGGTTTGTGGAGGCAGCCTGTGCTATTGAATCACTAAATAATTAAAACAGCAGAACACTCTAGCCAGTGAAGGTTAGCTGCTAATGTAAGATCAAAGTTAGATCTAACTATTTGTAAACCTATTAAATGAACCAGATTGGACATACCACATATTTAATAAAAGTCATCAAAGAAGATGATGCTTCATTAAGCAAATATCTAATTTAATCATTAATAAAGAGTTGTCCTTCCTAGATTATATGGCAGTATATTGCTCTCCAAGATATAAACACAAAAGACAACTCAATTAATAGATGATTCAATGCAGACAAAAATAAAAAATAAAACTCATTAACTAATTTACCAAATATAGATATATTAGAATATTAAATTTTCTCAAATCCTAAACAATAATCCATATACATGATGCACTACAGTAACAAAAACGAAATTTAAATTTATACTACTGGTTAAGACAGTGTCCTTCTGAAAGAATCATCTTTGATTGTATTAGAATTCCCAGCGGTCCTTGAACATGGCTGGACTTTGAGAGATAACAGTCAAAGGCAACAATGCAATGAGTTAGCAGTATGTTTTCATGAACTATATGCGCTAAGTGCATTTATAAGCTCTAAAATATATATTGTCAGTTTAACATTGCATTAGTCAGGATTCTTTAGAGGATCAGAACTCATAGAATATATGATGAGGAGTTTATTAGGAATATTGACTCACGCAGTCACAAGATGAAGTCCCACATTAGGCCATCTGCAAGCTGAGAATCAAGGAAGCCAGTCTGAGTCCCAAAACCTCAAAAGTAGGGAAGCCAACAGTGCAGCCCTCAGTCTGTGGCCAAAGACCAGAAAGCCCCTGGGAAATCACTGGTGTTAACTCAAGAGTCCAAAAGCTGAAGAACTTGGAGTCTCATGTTTCAGGGCAGGAAGCATCCAGCAATGGAGAAAGATGAAGGTCAGAAGACAAAGCAAGTCTCTCTCATTCTGCTTTATTCTACCTGCTTTATTCTGGCAGCTGATTGAATGGTGCCCACCAGATTAAGGGTGGGTAAGCGCCTCCTAGTCCACTGACTCAACTGTTAATCTCCTTTGGCAACAACCTCACAGACACATTTAGAAACAATACTTTGCATCCTTCAGTCTAATCAAGTGGACACTCGATGTTAACCATCACAAACATACTCTATTTGGCGTTATTTGGGAATATTTAAAGTTACTTGTGTATAACTATAATCCAAAGTTTTCTTGAAAGATTGATTACTATATCCCATAATGCATATATTAGTTTCTTCTCTCTACAAACTTCTTCAAACCTCTTCAATGTCTACTCTTTCTCACTGGCCTACTTGGAAACTACTATTAGTCTCTTCAAATACTATCATGTCAAATAATTTGGTAAAAAATTATAATTATAACATGTTTTTGAAAGCCCAAGAACTTTTCAACAAAATATTTCTTTCCAGCATGTGTTTAAATTCGTTTAAATATTTATTTAAGCAGTATTTTAAAAATACTAAAAAGTTATGAATGTACTTTCTCATTATATGTAGCCAGCACGAATGTTATTGAACCTCCCCACTTACTACAAACTGTACATTTCATGCTAGTGGAAATAAATATAAGGTCAACAAATATAACTTTCATAGTAATAATGCAGTCATATTTTCTAGGCATATATTCCAGTTTGATATGTTTAAATAGTCTTCACAAACCATTCTAATCATATGAAAATACTTATTAAGTATGTATTATGTACAGTATTTTGGAGGATATAAAGAAATTTAATATACACTTGGACGTTTAAAAAGAAGGAAGGTGTGTAGACTCACACAGACATCAAATCACTCTTAATGTAAGTGCATTGTGCAATAAAATCAAGAAAGTGTTTTGGTAGAATATAAAAAATGGCTACATTTATTGACTAGGAGCAGACTGAAAGTGACATCACATGTATATCATTAATTTATAAACTCACATCAATCTTTTGATTGAAATATATCAATATGGATTTTTAAGCATCTATCATCATATTCAATAGCACTGTATGTTTATTAATTAACTGTTCTATATAGAAAATTAGGCATATAGTCCGGGCATGGTGGCTCACGCCTATAATCCCAGCATTCTGGGAGACCTAGGTGGGTGAATCATTCGAGGTCAGAAGTTCCAAACCATCTCTACTAAAAGTACAACGTGGCAAAACCCCGTCTCTACTAAAAGTACAAAAAAATTAGCTGGCTGTGTGTGCCTGTAGTCCTAGCTTCTCAGGAGGGTGAGGCAGGAGAATCATTTGAACCTGGGAGGCAGAGGTTGCAGTGAGCCGAGACTGCGCTACTGCACTCCCGCCCGGGCATCAGAGTAAAGACTCCGTGCAAAAAACCAAAACAAAATAAAAAGAGAAAACCAAAGTAGTGTTCTAAATATATAATTTGCCATGTTTGTTTTAGGTTACATAAATTTCAATTGATAGATTTTTTTAGACTGTGAAGTTTGAATTTGATTTTAGAAGCAACCAGTGACTGTTGGTAATCTAAGCAAGAGGGTGATCTTGTCTCAATTGAATTTATAGTAAAATACATAGATATATAACGTTCCAATCGGAAAATGGGAACCAATGCATGTGATACAGTTGCCAGTGGAGTAAGAAGTCATAAATCACAGCTAAATAATGTGAAATTATTTTTAAGTACTGCTGAGCATCAAAGGAATAGATCAAAGAGTAAAGAAATAATCACAGAAAAAATAATCATGAATTTAGTAGAAGTTTATGAATATTTATATTGGGAAGAATATTATAACTGAAAGAATGAAATTGGCATGTGGTCTAACTACATATTGGAAATCTCTTCTTATTAAGTCAACAAATATTAAGCAAAAGCTTCATGTCAGAAGTATGTGGCATACCGGAGAAGTGTATTTAAAAAAAAGTCTCTTTGTGGTCAGAAAAAAAGAGATAGTTTTAAAAAATAAAATTGTGAAAATAGTGTCACATGTGCTATAACTGAAATGTATTAGGAGCTTAAGGAACTTAAAGAAGAGACTACCTAGTACTGTCATGAAGAAATTACAAAGCAAGTATTAGGTAGATTGAACCTTGAAGAATCAAGAGAAGGGAGGGCATTTTAAGAAGAATGATAATCATGTAAAAATATAAATAATACAAAAGAGAATGTACAGCCAAGAGACTAAGAGTTATTCTGTAACTATAGTGTACAGCGATGTGTCAAAGTATATAGAAGGCTTCACAAAGAGTGAATAAGCAGGCAGAAATCATATAATGAAAAGTCATATGTCATGCCCTCACACTGGGAATGTGAATCAAAGGCAATAGAGGTCTGAGTCTTTGACTGAAACTCCCCACAGAGATGGCAATGCACTGGCTGTACAGCATGTCTGCTGTGAGGAGAGTAGGTTTTCTCTGTGAGGCCTGCCAGGTAACTTTGTCATTGCCTGTAGACTGTCCTGAAAATCACACATAGCTTTTTGGCCAGGAGCAGAACTCTTCAAATATCATTTGAATTATTGACCGCCACACATAGGAATCATTCTCTATCTTTCTATTCTTTGAATAGATTGTCTTTAAAATCGTATTTAAGATTTGTTCCTCTCTGTATTATGCAGTATCAATATTTGTATAAGTGCCAAAGAAAATCTGAAAAGTGTCACGTATTCAAAAATGGTCACGTCGTGTGAACTATGGCACTATATTTAATATGCAGAAGTTCAGATTCAGTATGTCATCAAAACACCCAGCTCAAACATTAAAATCCTCCTCAATATTTGAAAATTATAAGTGATTTCTATTATCCTTCAGCAGAATATTATAATTTAACATGAAATAATTCCTTTTTGTTTACATGCCATTAAAGGTTTATACATGGATAATTGAATCCAATGGGAAGTTTTCATTGGCTATTTAAATTTTTTAATCCTGAATAAAGAAGCAGTAATAACGATAGTAGTGTGAATTGCGTGCAAGTACAGTAATGAATAATTCATCCAAAGGTCAAAAGCTACCAATGGTCAAAAGTTTTACATCATATTATTCATTAGAATATAAAAAAGAACACCTTAGAAATAGCTCACAGGTCTCCAACTACTTGGGTTTCACTGATATTGAGAATGCATTAAAAATTAGAATATATACTCTTAATCCTAAAAAGAGTTTATTGTGCACTCAATTTATAAATTAAAGGCTTAGGTTTTAGCAGTTTACATGATTTTAATACAGGTCATGAATACCTTTATTCTCTGTAAGTGAAAATGTATGCATAAATTTTTGAAAGGCAAACACTATTAAAATTTATGCATGCATATTTTTAGATGGCCCAAGACTTTATATCAAGAAATATTACATAATGAAGTAACTTGGCAGATTAAAAATGCTACTCATCTATATATTTAGGAGTAAGAAAATAGGAGTGAATAACATGTTTATCATAAGGAAATATTTAAAAACATTATATACATCCATATAATGTAACACTTTGTAGACATTTCAAGTGATATTGTATATTTACAGTCTTTGATATGGAAATACATGTACAATTCATAGTTGAATGAAATTAAATTCTACAAAACATTAATTGCAATGGAGTTTCATTGAAAATGTTTATACACATGTATAGTAACAACTATTGTTGCTATCTAATTTAAATGAAAATCATTTAACTATCACTATTTATACATTCTGGAAGAGCCGCAGGATTTGTGTTAAGAATTTTTTATTTTTAGAATCAGATTGTGGCAGTCATATTCTAAGATTCTCTCCTACCCCCATCCTTAGGTTCTGCCTTTCATATTAATACCTTGTGTAATACCTCTCTCATCTAAGTACAGGTGGGATCTACACCTTACTTTTTATCAATAGAATATGGAAAAGATGAATGTCACTCTATTATCATGTTGTAATATATAAGGTTTAATGTTGCTTCCAAGCTTGCTCTAGAGATTCTCCTTGCTTGCTTGATGAAATAAGCATTCATGTTGAAAAAGCCCGCATGACAAGGAGCTTCAGGCAGCCTCCAGAAATTGTGGGCAGACTCTAAGAACAGCAGAGAACCCCACAGGCTGAGAACAGTGTCCAGCTGATAGCCAGCAAGAAGCCTATGATTTCGGTATTGCAAATGCAAGAAAATGTATTGTGCCAAAAACCTGAGTTTAGAAGCAGATGCTTCCATTCAAACCTCCATGTGCAAATCTAGCCTTAACTGATACTTGATACCAGCCTTGTGAAACATTGAGCAGAGGACCCAATCAACTGTGTCCAGACTCCTGACCCCAACTCTGCCACATGAGGTTTTAGGGTGCTACTTTTGTGATAGTTTGTTATAAGAGAGACCCCTCCTCCCAGAGATTTTCACGGGTTTTTTAAACAAAGGAGTACACCTGGAATTTTTACCGAGCCCATGCTCGGGAAAGTAAGACAAAGAACTCTACATTCCTGGATGGGGACATGGATGGAGGCACTGCCCTGGGAAGCTCTTGGCTCTGAAACCACACCCCTTGTCGACCCTGGAAGAGAGGTTTTTTTCCTTAACACAGTCCCTCAAAAATAGGCAAAAAAAACACATAGTCTAAAAAGACAAAGCAAGAATGAGAACCAGAATCAGGTATGACATAGATTTTAGAATTATTGTAGGGAATTCAAATAACTCAAGATCCAATGAAAAAAATCTAGACAGGATACAGAAAGAGAGATGTAAAATTATTAGAGAAATACAAACTAAGAATTAAAAGGGATTGCTAGAAATAAAAAAGATTGTAATGGAAATAGTGAATGTCTATGATGGACATGGCTGAGGAAAGAATAAACCCATGTCCATCCAAACCTGATGATGTGCCAGTCAAAACTATTCAAATCAAATTGCGAAGAGAATGATAGAGTGTTAAAAAGCAGAACAGAACAGACTATCCAAGAACTTGGATATTTAGAAAAAGGCATAACATAAGTATCATTGAATACCAGAATAAGACGACAGAAACAGTAGAAATATTTGAAGTAATAAAGGATAAGAATTTTCCAAATTAATAGCTTACAGCAACCCACAGATCCAGAAAGATCAGAGACTATCAAACAGGATAAATATCAACATATTTACATTAAGCCATCTTATATTTAAATTGTAGAAAACCGGGGACAAACAGGAAACACTGAAAGAAGCCAGTCCTGGAGCTCTTCCATATATACAGCCTATATTAATAGATATGAAGGGTGAGATAGACTGGAATGGCAAAAAAGAAGGGGACTTCCATACCCCACTTTCAGCAATAGACAGATCAGTCTGACATACAATCAACAAGGAAACATTGGGCTTGGGCTACACCTTAGACCAAATGGACATATACTGAATATTACATCCAACCACAGCAGGATACACATTATTTTCAAGCACACATGGAACAGTCTCCAAGATAGATTGTATCTTAGGCCATAAAACAAGTCTTAACAAATTTAAGATTAAAATCATATCAATTGTTTTTCAGACAACAATAGTATGAAATGAACAGTCACTAAAATGAATTAAAGACTTAAAATAAGACCTGAAATCATAAAACTACTAGAAGAAAACTTGGAGAAAGCTACATGAAATTGATCTCAGCAATGATTTTTTTTTGATATGACACCAAAAGCAGAGGCAACAAAAGAAAGAATAGACAAATGGAAATACTTCAAACTAAAAACTGCACAGCAAAGAAAACAATTAACAGAGGTAAGTCACAAGCTATAGAATGGAAGAAAATTTTTGCAAAATTTAATAAGGGATTACATCTGATAAGGGATTAATAATTAAAATATATGTTACTTAAATAACTCAATAGCACACACAAAAATAAAAATTTTAATAATGGGAAAAGTCTTAATAGACATTTCTAAAAAGAAGATATAAATGACCAGCAGGTATTTAAAATTGCCTGCGGTAGGCAGAAGCCTGGGGTTGTGTGGATCAACCTGGCCCTAGGTTGATCTGGAACCAGGGGCAGGCCTGGAACCTTGAACCACAGAGGCCAGCCTGACACTGGGCAGGTCTAGAGAATCTTATCTGCAGGGCACAGCCTGGAGACTGTGTCTGCAAGTAACAGTCTGATGACTAGGGCTGTTGGGGCCACAGGATCTGGCTGGTCCCTGGGTCTGGCCTAGAGTCTGAGGCTGCGGGAGCTATCCTGACACTGGAGGTGGCCTGAACCCCTGCACTGCTGGAGCTAGCCTGTGTTGGGGCTGCTGAAGTTGACCTGGCAGCTTGGAACTGGGAATTCAGGGTCTGGCCTAGAGCAGCCACAGGGCTGGAAGCTCAATCCATAGGTGCTGGCCTGAAGCCTGGGGCCATGGGAACCTACTCTGTGCTTGGTTTTACTGGAGCAGGCCTGGTGGTAGGGTCGCAGGCAAAGTCCAGTGCTCATTTCCCTCTCCAGGCTGTGCTGCCTGGGTTTGGGAGAAGGGTGACACAGGTGTTAGCAAACTCTCCTTGCTCCTTTTTCAGTGTGTCTTTTCTCTTTTTTTTTTTAATGTATCTTTTCTTATTTCTTTGCTACTTCATTTCTTTAGCTCCTTTGAAGGTATTTTCATGTGTGAATACTTACTCAAATTGATGTTTTTCTAGAGGAAAGGAAGGGCTGGAAATTCCTATTCAACTATCTTGTTAATGTTCTTATTTACATTTTAAAACTAGGACTAAAGGTTTTTTCAAAGGCAGATTTTTATGGGAGTTTTCTGAAAGGATGCACTTTGGTTTGGACTGAGGAGAAATTATAGGTGAGGAAGAAGGGAGATCGATAGCCTTGTTTTTAAGAGTAGCAGAGAAAGGGGCAGAATCCGGAGAGGGGCTTGGGGCAAGAATGGTTTTGTTTACTGTTTGTTAGATTGGTTTTAAAATGGAGGATTACTTGGGCACATGGTTTGCTAGTGGAATTATTCTGATAGAGAGTGGAAATTATTGATCTCTCTTCATCAATGTTCATTATCAGTCACTTAGCCACTTGTTGAATCCCTTAGAAAATATAATCTTATTATGTGAGACAATTTGAAACTATTTGAAAATTCTAAGATAGATGGAAAAATATACTCATTTTTAGCAGGTAAAATATCTGAGAAAAGTATAAGGCTTATACTTAATATGAGCTATAATTGTTTATATTATTCATAAATAGGTAAGAGAAGATGAAAACATATATCCCTATATAAATAGAAGCATCTAAACGAGGTGGAAGAAAAATGAAGCAAATATACTTTAAATCACTCTTGATAATTCATTAATGCCTTTGAGATTAAAACTGCATGAAATAACTTGCGTTTTATCTTTAGTATTCTTTTAAGCAGCACTCCATAATTGTTTTATTTTATTTATTTATTTTTGAGACTGAGTCTTGCTCTCTTGCTCAGGCTGGAGTGCAGTGGCGTGATCTTGGCTCACTGCAACCTCCGTCTCCTAGGTTCAAGTGATTCTCCTGCCTCAGCCTCTTGAGTAGCTGGGATTACAGGCATGTGCCACTATGCCTAGCTAATTTTGGTATTTTTAGTAGAGATGGGGTTTCACCATGTTGGTCAGGTTGGTCTCGAACTCTTGACCTCAAGTGATCCACCTGCCTTGGCCTCCCAACATAATTATTGCAGTGGCCTCTTATTACTGTGTTGTTTAGTAGGTTCCTGGTCATGGCAGAAGTCCTTATTATTATAGTAGCCTTCTAACTGTTCCTCTCCCCTCCCCACCCATCATTGCTTCTCTTCAGTGTCTTCTGAACACTTCAGTCAGCATGATTCTGTCAAATCTTGGGTCAGATCATATTACTGCTCTGCTGAAAAATGTTCACACCCAATAAAAGCCAAAGCAAGTAGCATACCATTCCTCCATTGTCTGGGATTAAATTCTCATGCTCTCCTACTCTACTCTAGCTAGGTTGGCTTCCTTCATTTGCCTTTGACACTATAAGAATTCCTCTGCAGGCCTTGGAATTTACCCATTTACTGGCTTCACACATGTAAGTAATTTACTCTTTCAGTTCTTGCCATCTGTTCTAAAATGTCTCATTCTCTATAAAGTTTCCCAAACCCTCTTTAGAAATGCATCTCTCTGTCAACACTCACTATGCTTTTTAATTTGTTTATTTTCTCTCTTGTCTCAAAAGAATGGAAGTTCGTTATGGTAGGGTTCTTGCCAGTTTTATTCGATGCTAGATTCATATTTTCTATGTTCTAAATCACAAAAACACATATGTACACAATGAGTGGATCTCTGTATGTAAAATTAAAGTATCAACTGCTGAATTATCTAAAAAGAGACAAGTATATCTGTTTGACCTCATCATGGCAGGAAGACTTTGAAGGGAATTGAAATTGTTGAGATCAAGCCCATTCTAGATGATTGCTGGCTTGGAAGCCCCTAAGCCAAAGCTTGATCTCTCAGTATTTTGCAGACCCGATATCTTTCTCAACCATCCCCACTTTGATATTTTAGCTAAATGACTCTGACTTTGAGAAATTTAATGTAGGAGATGGGAAGGTTCTTCTATGTGGAACAGCTTGTCGGAAGGGGAAAGTAATATATTCTATAGCCAAGACAATCTCTCTAGGTAGATGGTGGGATTGTCCTCTGGTAGGTGTGCATATTTCAACATGGCAGTTTGTAGGTAATCTCCTTTGATAAATGTTTAGGTTTGAGGATAGAGGACAAGATAGGAACTATGATGGATTAGTAAGGGCAATTTTCCTTTGCATTACAGGGATTGTAATGTGAGAAAAGTTTTCATAGCTCCCACGTTATAATGGCTTTGGGGAACTCCAATTCTTCAATTTAATCTGATAACACATACATTCTGGAAATACAATAGTGGGGCACGTTAGGAATATTCACACCTACAGAAACAGGTACAATTCTTCAATTTAATCTGATAACACATAGAGCCTGGGAATACAATAGTGGGGCATAGTAGGGCTATTCACACCTACAGAAACAGGTACAGAGAGAGTCACACTCTGCTGAATCGGACTGTTCACCAGGAAATTACAGCAGGGTAGGGAGTAGTAACCCACAGTGCAGTTAGTAGCTAGGAACACATTGTGGAGTAAATGGCTTAGCTTCTGCACAGGGGAAAAATACTTTCTTTTTTCCAACATATATTAGAAAGGTTAAATATTGAATATGGTGGGAAACTGGCAAGTGTTACAAACAGACTACTTTCTTCATGAGACTTTGTACCCTTTACATAATACTTAAATTGAAGCATGTATGAGAGTACAGCCTCACTACAATTAATGGAGTCATTACGATGTACGCATTTCTAAAATGTCATAAATATTTTAGATCATCTTGTTCTGACAATGAAAGCAGCATAAGACACTAGTGAGTTACAAAGATTATAAAAAGGTATATAACTGTTCTCTGTTTTTGGTTAAAAATGTAAAATCACTTGAAAAAATTAAGAGTAAATTAAAGGAATGGGTGTTAATGGTTGTCATTGCAATTGTTCCAAGCTCATAAATACTCATCTTTCTTCCATTTATTTAAACAATTGAAAATTTATTGGATAATTTTTTTACTATTAAATATTACTGTGTTACCTCATATCCTTTTACAACACTTGACTGATGATTTTTCTAAAGAAATTAAATAAGCAAATAGAACCCTGTAACTTTTATACATATATATTACAAATATGTAAAATGAGCAGTTTTACATGAGCAATTTAATTTTTAATTACTTAGACTACATAGATATATTTATGCTACTTAACATATTTCACTTTCTTTCCTTACCAGACTTGTAGTTAGAACTTGGACTCTTTAGTCATTGCCCATTAATTAAGCACAATCTATAGCCCTTGAACACTGAAAATAAAATAATCTAGTTTTACTATGTGAACATTTTACAAGAAATACAAATCTTCAAAATTCTTTATGAAAACAAATTATATAGACTACTTTTGGATAAGCACATCAAGGTTCATTTCTGTGGTCTTTGACATTTTAATTTCTTTTTGTACCCCTTTTAGATATATCTCAAGAATAAATAGTAGATAAATATAGAAAATAATTTTATTATCTTAGTTATATTTGACAGAAGGAAAACCAGAAAATTATCTACATAATATTTGACACTAAACATAGATTAAATTTTATATATTTTTTTTCCTTTTTGGTAAATTGACATAAAGTTTTTGGTTATTAATCCCAAAGCTTTATAGTAATTTCTCCAACCCCTTTCACTAAATACGTTGCTATTTCTTAGAAATCCGCTGACTTAATATTTAATTGTATCTATCATGTATATGATCATTCATGTTCCTTTCATAAGATCTGAGAAATCTGTAATCAATCCCTTATAACCTCTGTAATCCTCAAGAAACAAAAGTTAAAATAATAAGGTTTAAAGTACTAACTTTAATTATTCTTAAAAAATTTGGTATAGCTGACACACATTTCCCTTTAAATGTATTAACCCACAAATAATAATGTTAAGGGATAAATGGGGATTCAATTAAAACAGCCATTAAAAAATGTGAGAATAATATGAAAATCATCATTTTCTTTTATTTGTTTTTATCCTAACTAAAACCTAGAAATAGTTCGATTCCTTTTGTTTTATATATATATGAAAATCAAATTAACTATCAAAATATAAACAACCTAAATTGAGTTAAATTTTAAGATTATAGCTTTTTTAGGGTTATTTGAATGTGCTATTTTTATACCAGTGCTATTTTTGTTAATAAAATAAAGACTAGTAAATCTGTGAAAACATCATAAACTTTTCATATTCACAATATACTATTGTTATATTTACTATAAAAGTCAATTGCTATTTATGCCTTTCTTTAAATAAATCTTAAATCATTTTGAATATTTTTAAAAAATTAAGACAAACTTTGATTCTTTTCAAGATTATTGTATATGCTATTTTCCTCAGGTGCTTGAAACAACGATAAAGGAAAAATACAGTAATAATTTTGTAGCATTTCCCTAATTTACATATTTTGTCATTTCTAGATGTTTTTACCTGGAGATAATTCAAGATATTTTAGTTTGACTTTCTTTTTCACAGATTAGAAAATTGATACATGGAGACGTAAAATGATTTGACAAGTTTACATGATAAATTAAAGGAAAATTGATAAACAGAGATGTAAAAACTTAATTTGATTTAGAAATGAAAATATTTAATAAATACTCATAAATCCTATTTTTGGATTATATCTTATGCATTTTATGCTAGTTTATGTGCTTTATATGAATTCATTCAATTATCACATCTTCACATTTATATTAACTGAGGAAAAAGTTATCATTATTTTCATTTGTGAACATGGGCACTGAAGTACAGAGAGATTTAAATATGTGTCCAAGACCACATAGCAGATCTTGGCTTTGAAATCAATTACCTTTGATCTCATAACCTAAACTATTAAACATCACTCTATACATGAAGATTTCTGTACATGGAATTTATACAACTATAATAAATTGTGTCTTTGTGCAATTTTGTTTTCTGTCTATGACATGGTTTGGCTGAGTCCTCACTCCAAATCTCATCTTGAATTATAATCCAAATTTTAATCCCCATGTGTTGGGGGTGGGACCTCATGGGAGGTGATTAGATCATAGGGCAGTTCTCCCATGCTGTTCTCATGATTGTGAGTGAGTTCTCATGAAATCTGGTGGTTTTATAAGGGGCTTTTTCTCTCTTCTGTCATTCTCTTTCCCACCACCATGTGAAGAAGAACGTTTGCTTCCCCTTTTGCCATGATTGTAAATTTCCTGAGGTCTCCCCAGCCTTGCAGAACTGTATGTCAATTAAACCTCTTTCCTTTATAAATAACCCAGTCTTGGATATGTCTTTTTTGCAGTGTGAGAATGGACTAATATACTCTATAATCTCTGCCAAGTCTCTTTGTCAACACCTATTTTTTTCAAACTATAATATTTATATTCTTCTCCTTTTAAATATTTCTTCAACCTCCCATCCTACTCAAGCCCTGCATAGTGCTAGATCATTAAATCTTGGAATTGGATGGGACCTTGGGTCTGCTCTAATGCTTTCATGCTACATATGAGGAAATTGAAACCTAGTACTTAAAATTACTTGCCTCAGGCCATACAACTAGTAGATTGTAGAACTACAAATAAGACCATATCTTCTAAAAGGTGTATTCTTTTGACAGTATATTTCTTTCCCTTCACACAATGTTTATTTTACAATGGTAAAAGCATGTCAATCTAAAATTGGATAAGAATAATATTTAAGGAACAACATGATTTTTAACTTCTCTTCAAATAATGACTTATTAACAAACTTGAAATTACAAGCAGAGTAAGCATTGACCTCTTAAAATATTGGTTGCTCTATTATAATGTAAATAATAATAACAAATACACTATTATGAGTCAAACCAGTAAGTAATAGCTAGTGTATAAACTGTTTCAAATATTAGAGACTTAATGCCATAAATAATTATGTCTCCCTCAAATCGCAAGTGGATGATGGTTGCATAACTGTACTGGACAGATCTCTTCAGTGGCAATTGAGGGTAAAAATCTTCTTGTTTCATGCTGCCCCTTGCTCTCCTCTGGACTCCTTAAAATCCTGTGTTAGATTTTCTGCATTCATCTAGCCAGTGTACAAAAGCAGTAATAAGGAGGATCCTGCAAACTCTTTAATGACCAGGTTTGAATTGATGCACATGATTTCTGACCACATTACATTTAGCCAGACTCCAGTTACATGACTCAAATATAAGGAAGAATAAGGAAGATAATTTTTCAGTGTCTCCAGGAGTAGAAAATAAAATTGGTAAACATATTGGTATTACAGACCTCAAACTAAACTCTATTTTGGTACAACCCAAAATGGAATAATACTCTAATACTTAAAGTTATGCCTTTGATATATCAAAAGAATCCAAACAAAATGAATAAAATTATAGAATTTTTGAAAATGCACTTTAGAAACCTGGAAAATAAAGCTTATCTAAATACATATTCATTTTTGGTTCATACAATTTACTCAGTTATGCATACCCAAATAATTCTATGCCAGCTGATTAGTAACTGTCATTTATATATCAGTTGCTTTATATAAGTCTGTGTTGCTTTAATGTGAACCTTTGGTATATTTTACTACATATGGCTAAGATCACAATTTGAAATGATAAAAATTGTATACCTTTTTCTGCTCTTCTTGAGGATATAGTCAATTCCTGTGTAAACATTAAAAACCTTAAATATGACCTGTTTGCCTTCAGAAGAATTAACCAACTAAAAGTGGAAATTATTTCCTATCACTAAACTTTCTAGTTAAAGTGAACTCAATGAATAGCAGATTTTTAGCATCAGAAGTTTGCTGTGGAAGCTCGCTATGTAACGTACAAAACATTTTCTACCTTATTTATGTGCCTTAATTGGTCATTTAAATAATTTGTAATAAATAATAATTTGCAATTGTAAAATATCAAAACCGCAGAAAATAAAGCAATACTACACACCTACTAGAATATTTACCTGACTTAAAAGCATCCTTTTTCTGTGGAAAATGACTGTTACTCATAGCACTGAACCCCCTTAAATCACATATAATTATATGCTTCTGACCTGAAACTATAGCTGACTTGGCAATGACAGACAGTGGAGATGATTTGAGCCAATTAGAATTTATCTCCTAAAAACATGAAGTGATTTACGGACTTAAAATGTAAGTTTTTGATTTTATTTTTTAATTGTTGTATGGTTAAAAGTTTATAGCTTGAACATAAAAATTCTGAAAATTTGGATTATCCATGTTTTGCCCTATGAGTTAAGTTATTCAGAAAACAAATCCACAAAAAGAAAAAGATAGGAAGTTGATTTACAGGGAAAATCCTAAAATGTATAAAGATCCCTGGTTAATTTATCCAATGAATTACTCTAATTTCTGCCCAACATTGGGGTCTGTAACATTCCCTGTGGATTTATTACCTTATATTTATTGTTTAAATCTGGCCAAGAAGGTTTATTTATTTACAATCAAAAGATATTTAACTGCAACAATTTTATTTCAAAACATCTCTCAGAAATGGGTAAGTTGATTACATGAAGAGGTATGCCTATTTAAGGTATGCCTATTTAAGGTTACAGACATTCTTTAATTTGCTTTGAACAATAAATGTAATGAAGAGAGTTAGATCATATTAAGTAGAATAACAAAGCAGGAATAATGTTTGTCTTCAAAACTCTAAAAAGTCAAACACATTTTGAATTTCCAAGCATCAGTTCAAACATCACCAACATTGAAGTGACTTCCTTAAAATACTACATACATTTACATACATTATAATGTATTATACACATACACATATATGTAATCTGTTTTCTGAATGATTTCCACCTATTTATTGCCCTTGTTTCCTACTGAAGAATTAAGCATAGGTATAAGAAGAAATGTATTGCCCAGAAGGCTTAAAGTGGTTGGAGAATTGGCCTGTAGAATTCATTAGGGGAAATCCTACTTTAGCTCATTCTGAATGAACCTTAGTACTAATGAAAAAACTTCTGGTTTCAAATTGCAGAACTGTAATTTTCTCTTAGTTATGAGCTATAATTGGTGAGTGATTAATATTTGTGACTCTCAAAGAAAGGTACTATCACTTGTTATTACCTTCACAAATACATGTAACAACAACATTCTTAATTCAGTGGCAAGTTATGGCATTTCAGTGTCATGGTTTGTTTAAAAGAAATGGGGTATCATTCTTAGTTATAAATGTGAACATTCCCCTAGCTAATAGGATTATAGCCAGAAATACTTCCCAAGGACAAAATTACAGCTGCCTATTCATTTATCAGGGAGACAATTTTCTGTAAAGTGGACCTCTACACTATAGGTAGCAAAGAATGCAATTAATTAACTTTTAGACTTAAAATAAACACACCTTATTCAAGAAATGAATAATGCCAGGCAGAAAAGCCTATTATCATTTCTGAATGATACATTGGCTTTTAATAAAGACCAAACCATTAACAACAAAAAATGAATCTAAAGAAAAAACAATTCTTTTGCCAAATTAATAGTGCTTTTCTCCTTCCCTATTTTTTCTTAAAGAAAGTCAGATTTCCATTTAAATTCATTTCGTTTAACATTTTACTGACTGTCACAACTTGCCCCTAGTGGCAGTAAAGAAAGTGTATTAATTGAATAGTAGTTTAGATGCTTTATGGTGTTCTTTAATAAAGGTCTATCCTTAGCCTTGCCCTTCTCCCAGCTAGTCTTTCCTAATTCAAAGTAAAGAAATTGACTTTGTATAAAACTGTTGAGGAAATTATGCAAAGCTCTAGTTTTTAAGCTTTTCCGTCTTTCCTTCCTTTTTACCTTCCTTCCATCTTTCTTTCCTTTCTTTTTAACAGGAGAGTCTCTCCTTGATGATCTAAGCTAAATTTAAACAAAATTCTACACCCTTGGGAATGGCCCTGAAGGTTGCTTTCAAGATATTAACTCATGATCCCATCTGTTCCATCCATTATATTAGGAATTAAAACATTCAAGGTAAGTAACAATAAATGAAGCAATGTTTAATTCTAGTGTTTATCTTCACTGAATACAGATATACCCACAGGTTCTGGTTTGCTAATCCTCAACTGAAAAAAACAAGCAAAGATGATACTATAAGAATAAAATTAAAACACCGTCCCTTAAAAGATTTACCTTTGCAGGAAAGCAGAGATTACATTTTTCCTATTTACCACCTTGGCAACACCAAGCCTCAGATGAAAAATAAAGTTCTAAAGATAAAATATATAAATTTTCTGTGCATGCAAGTATGTACAATCAAAGACAAATGTTTTCTTGTTTTTAGTATCTACATGATACTCTTCTGCATATTTCCACAACGGGTTCCTTACTCCTTCGGCTGATTTAACTAGAAATTGGAAAGTTTATGGAAGTCAATATTAAGGAGCCAACTTAAGCCGTAAAGTTTTCATCCTCATAAATTCTATAATGTGTAGTTCTCAATATAAGATAGATTTACGTTTCTGGTTGTTATCTTGTTACTTTTAAGGTGTAAGCACATACATTTGCAATATATCATGTAGTAAAATTGGATTACTTGTATTTCATATTAATAGTTGAACAAAAGGGTCCAGTAATTATATTCATATCTGGAAACTGAGTGTTTTTAACAGGAAAGATAACACTTTCTGTAGAAAAAAAGAGCAGTTTCCTTTTAGTCCAAATGTTTCTATCTTTACCTTGGGTTAGCCATTATATTGTTCTACAAAACATGGGCCATCTGTTTGGGGCATAATCTGTCTGCTCTGATAAATGTAGAAATTGATCTGAGAAATTCCCTAGTTCCATCTCTGTTTAACTACTATTATTTTTTTTAATTCATCAAATTTATGCATGTTCATAGATTAAGAGCGAAAAAAATCAAAAACATTGCCACCAGAAAGTGGAAGTCATTTTATGCCTACTCTCAAAAGTTATCACTTCTATATTTCCTTTAAGTTATTTATGTATTTGCCTCTATATCCATAAATAATGTAGTGCTTCTTTTGATATTTCACGGAAGAGCATAAGCTGTTGACTCCCTAATGTGAAATAATGAGACCTGCCTCTCCTATTTTCTCCAGATCTATTGAATGTAGTATTTATGAGTATTCTTTATTGAAAAATAATTTTTCAACAGGAAATAATTGTTATTTTGCCCCATTTGTTTAAATTTCTATTCATTTATTACTAATTTACCATCACACACTCCAAATTATGTGTGTGTGTTAATATGTCTCTTGAATGAATTGTGTGTGTGAAAAAAATTACACACACACACGTATGTAAAATACACAGTGGATTTTATATCTGGAATGCTGAATAAACCCCTCACCCTCTGTAACTGTGGTCTCTATGTGTGATTAAGATTCCAGCTTTAGGATAGTCCTTTACCCTCTAGCTAGAAGATTGACGCATCATGTCCAGGGTATTTTTCAGAGGAATCTATCTAGTCTAATAAAGAGGACTTACTGATATTAACCTGGGAATTCCCTAGGATAAGTCAACCAGACTAAAATTGAGTAAAGCCAATAGTCATTTCTCTCTATATATATACATATGTATATGTACATATATGTCTGTGTGTATATACACACTCTTGTATATATACATGATTATATGTGTGTATGTGTATATAACTGTATATTTTTTACTCCCTCAAAAACAAAACCAATCTACTTTTCTACTAACTGGGGAAAAGATGTTTACCTAGATAAAAGGAAATGAGATGCTGCTTCTTAAAAAGACTTTTAAATACCTCTCTTGTTTTTTAACATCATTTCTTCTCATATTTCAACATTCCTGATGTTTATAATTCCAAGATTGTGGACCATTCCATAATTTATATAATACTGATTTTGCCCCTCTCAGTTGAACTAGCCTATCTTCATGTTATGAGTTAGTACTATTCTATCTCCTTATGGCTATGTTTCAAAATTTGAATCCTGTCTCTTCTTTCTTTATTCTTATTTTTTTGAGAGGGGAGGTGGGGAGGTTCATGACATTTGTATTTTACCTTCACTGTGAAGAAATAGAAACTTTTCTATATAACTCATCATGCTTTTAAATTGAAAGCAAGGTATAGATTTTATCATGTTTCATGATGTCAGCAAATTCATACCCATAAAAGCCAGATTTTTATAAGTTCATGAAACATTAGGCTTAAAAAATCAAATTATTACATCAATATATGCAGAAAAGGCATATATATATGTCTGTGTGTGTGTATACATACATATATGTCTGTGACCAAATTTAACACCCCTTCTTGATTAAAAAAAAAAAACCTCTCAGTATATAGTAGGAACAGAGGATAACCTCGAGTGATAAAGAATATCTACTAAACTTTACTAAAGTTGTTCATCAGTTCTAGGAGCCTTTTGGCAGAGCCTTTGGAACTTCCTAGATATAGAATCATATTGTCAGTAAAGAAAGATAGTTTGGATTTTTCCTGTCCTATTTGCATGCCCTTTATACCTTTCTTGACTGATTGCTCAGGCTAGTAGTCGTGACTGTGAGCATTCTTCTCTTGTGCTAGTTCTTAAGGGGAATGGTTTGAGCTTTTGGCCATTCAGTATGACAGTGGGTTTGTCATACCTGGCTTTTATTATTTTGAGGTATGTTTCTTCAATGCTTAGTCTGTTGATGGTTTTTTCATTAAGAGTGTTGGATTTTCTCAGAAGATTTTGGCCTCTATTGCATCATATGGCTTCTGCTTTTAATTCTGTCTAAGTAGTGAATCACATTTATTGATTTACATATGTGGAACCAGCCTTGCATCGCAGGAATAAACCTGCTTGATCATGTTGTACCACCTTTTTGGTGTGCTGCTGCATTTGTTTTGCTAATATATTGTTGGGGATTTTTGTGTCTATGTTCATGAGGAATATTGGCCCAAATTTTCCTTTTTTCATTGTGTCTCTGCCAAACTTTGGTATCAGGCTGAGGCAGACTTTGTAGAATGATTCAGGGAGGAGCTATTCCTCCTTGATTTTTTGAAGTAGCTTCAGTAGAATTGGTATCAGTTCTTTTTTGTACACTGGGTAGAATTCAGCTGTGAATCTCACTAGTCCATGGCTTTTTTTTTTTTTTGGTTGGTAGGTTTTTTAAATTACTAATTGAATTCAAAAGTTGATATTGGCCTTTTCAGGGTTTCAGTCTCTTCCTGATTCAATCTTGAAATATTATGTCCTTCAAGGAATTTATCCATTTCCTCTAGATTTTCTGATTTGTATGCATAGAATTGGTCATAGTAGTCTCAGGATCTTTTGTGTTTTGATGGGACCTTACAACAGCAACACACACACACAAATGCACTACCTAAATATACAGCTAACTAAGGTGGTAAAATTTCTCTATAAAGAGAACTACAAAGCAGTACTGAGAGAAATCAGAGTCAGTAAACCTTCCATGCTTATGAATTAGAAGAATCAGAGACAGTAAACCTTCCATGCTTATGAATTACAAGAATTGATAATATTAAAGTGGTTATACTGCCCAGTTATTTCTATCAAATAACCAATGTCATTATTCACAAAATTAGAAAAAGCTATTTAAAAATTCATGTGGAAGCAAAAAAGAACCTGGAGAGCCAACATAATCCTCAGCAAAAAGAACAAAGCTGAAAGTGTCACACTAACTGGCTTCAAACTATACCACAAAGACACAGTAACCAGAACGCTTGATCCTAGTATGATAATAAACACATAGACCAATGGAATATAATAGAAAACTTAGAATTAAAGCCACACATCTACAATCATGATCTCAATAAAGCTGACCAAAACAAGCAATGGGAAAATAACTCCTTCCTCAATAAATGATTTTGGGATAACTGGCTAGGCATATGCAGAAGAATGAAATTGGACTTCTTCCTTCTAATATATACAAAAATTAACTCAGAATGAATTAATAATTTAAATGTAAGACCTCAGACTATAAAAATCCTGGAAGACAACCTAGGAAACACCCTTCTTGACATTGGCATGGGCAAATAATTTTTGGCGAAGTCCCTAAAAACAGTTGCAACAAAAACCAAAATAGACTGCAGAACAAAATTAAACTAAAGAGCTTCTGAACAGCAAAAGAAACCATTAACAGAGTAAACAGACAGTCTACGAAATGGGAAAAAATATTTGCAAATTATGCATCTGACAAATGCCTAATATACAGATTCTACAGGAAATCTAAACAAATCAACAAGCAAAAACAAATAACCATATTAAAAATCGGCAAATGACATGAACAGATGATTCCCACAAGAAGACATATAATTGGCCAACAAACATATGAAAATATGCTCAGCATCAGTAATCATCAGAGAAAGGCAAATGAAAACTACAATGAGATAAGAATGGCCATTATTAAAAGGTCAAAAAACAATGAATGCTGCCAAGGCTGTAGAGACAAAGGAATGTTTATGTACTGTTGATGGGGATGTAAATTAGTCCTGCCAATCCTGCTTTCCAGTCCTGGAAAGCTTAGCACACACTTATTGCTTTGCCCAGCAATACCATTACTGGATATACACTCAAAGGGAAATAAATCATTCTATCAAAAAGACATGTGCATTCATATGCTCATTGCTGCTATTCACAATAGCAAAGACATAGTATCAACCCAGGTGCCCATCACTGGTAGATTTGAATAAAGAAAATGTGGTACATATATGCCATGGAATACTATGCAGTCATAGAAAAACAATGAAATCATGTCTTTTTAGCAACATGGATAGAGCTAGAAACCATAATCTTAAGTGTACTAGCACAGGAACAGAAAGACAAATACTGCGTGTTTTTACTTATAAGTAAAAGCTAACATTGAGCACATATTGATATAAATATGGAAACAATAGAGACTGCAGACTACTAAAGGTTGGGGTGGGGAGGAGTGAGTTAAATAACTACCTATCAGGTACTATGTTCACAACCTGTTTGATGGGATCCATACTCCAAGTGTCAGCATCACACCACTCCCATGTAATGAACCTGCACAGGTACCCCAAATATCTAAAATAAAAGGTGAAGTTTTTTTTTTTAAAAAGTAGGCATATGAAAAGATGCTCCATATCATATGTCATTAGGGAAATGCAATTTAAGACAACAATGGAAGACCACCACATGCCTTTTAGAATGGCCATAATCCAAAATACTGACAGCATATGCTGGTGAGAACATGGAGGGAGAGGAACTCTCATTGCTGCTAGAAATACAAAATAGTACACCTACTTTGGAGGACAGTTTTGTGGGTTCTTATAAAACTAAATGTATCATTTTCCCACAATCCAGCAGTCATACTCCTTGATGTTTACACAGAGAGCTGAAAACTTATGTTCATACAAAAACCTGCACATAAATGTTTGTAACAGCTAAACTCATAGTTGCCAAAACTTGGAAGCAACCAAGATATACTTCAGCAGGGGAATTGATACATAAAATGTGGTATATCTAGACAATGGAATGTTATTTAGCACTAAAAATAAATTTGCTACCAAACGGTGAAAAGACATAAGGGAAACTTTACATACTGCCAAGTCAAAAAAGCCTATTTAAAAAGACTGCATACTGTATGAATCCAACGATATAAAAATCCCGGAAAAGGTAAAAGTATGGAGACATAAAATGTTTAGTGTTTGCTAGGAGTACAGGGAAGGGAAGGATAAATAGGTGGAACACAGGAAATGTTTAGGGCAGTAAAAATACTCTTTATAATACTGTAATGATGGAAACATGCCATTATACATTTGTCCAAACCAGTATGAACTTTGGGTAATTATAATGTGTCAATGCAGGTTCATCAACTATTACAAATATACCATTCTGGTGGAAGATATTGATAATGGGGGAGGTTATACATGTGTGAGGCCAGAGGGAACATGTAAAATCTCTGTGTCTTTCTCTCTGTTTTGCCAACTTAAAACTGCTCTAAAAATAATGAATACTTTAAAAAACTGCCTGAAAAAATTAAAAGATAAAAATCATTAGAAAGAACAATATAAAGCAATTTTCCCCACAAATTCAATAATTATTTTAATAAAAATTTATAAATAGAAATTTGCAAGTATACAGTTTGATGATTTTTACAAAGATCATGTAACCAGGCAACTTCCATCCGGGACAAGAAGTAGAATATGACCAGCATGTAAGGCACTTAATTCAACCACCATGCTCCCTCCTAATTAGCAATCCTTTCTTCTCCACAAAAACTTGCAGTACTAAAAGATATTAATTACAGTTTTAAATATATTTTATAGCAAAAATACATAATTATATGTATTCAAAAATTGGATCTATAATGATATTTGGGCCTGGCGCAGCGGTTCATGCCTGTAATCCCAGCATTTTGAGAGGCCAAGTCAGATGGATCACTTGAGGTAAGGAGTTCAAACCAGCTGGCCAACATGGTGAAACCCCATCTCTACTGAAAATACAAAAATTAGCTGGCAAGGTGACAGGTGCCTGTAATCCCAGCTACTCAGTATGCTGAGGCAGAAGAATCACTTGAACCTGGGAGGCAGAGGTTGCAGTGAACTGAGATAGTGCCAGTACAATCCAACCTGGGTAACAGAGCAAGACTCCATCTCAAAAAAGAAAAAAAAAATTCTTGACCTTCTTTCTTAAATCTAGGTGATCAAAAGTTCTTAATTATAGTCTGACATACAGAAAATACTTTTAAGAGTATTCCCTAGGAAGGCATAAATATCAACGTATGAACTATAATATCTAGTGGACCCAGGTTCAGGATTGCCATTTTGTAGTTAACACAAAGAAGATAAACACAGAAATTTGAAGATAGATTTCTTAACTGTTTTGAGGGCTAATAAAAATAACTAATACTTACAAAATATATGCATTTTTTAAAAACTGAGATATGATATATATTTTAATGTCATCATACTAGGTATAAAGGAAAATTACTGATAGTCCCATATTCTCATCTCCCTAGGAACATATATATAGAGTTTGGAACAGTTGTCTATATCTTGCATTCTAGAAATATTCTGGAAAATGCTCTTGATTTATATTACATAATCTTTATTTAGGACTATAATTTATTTCAAGTTTAAACTGCCTATAAAATTGCATTATCAGAACTGCATTCAACTTCATGTAATTTTGAAAACTTTGTACTACTTATCGTTCAAAATAAATCTCAAAATAAAGTTAATCCCTTTCAAAATTTAAGTCCAGGCTGGGCATGGTGGGCTCATGCCTGTAATCATAGCACTTTCGGAGGCCCAGGTGGGCTGATCACGAGGTCAAGAAATCGAGACAATCCTGGTCAACATGATGAAACCTCATCTCTGCTAAAAATACAAAAATTAGCTGGGCATAGTGGTACGCACCTGTAGCCCCTGCTACTCGGGAGACTGAGACATGAGAATCACTTGAACCCAGGAGGCGGAGGTTGCAGTGATCTGAGATCGTGCCACTGCACTTAAAACAACAACAACAAAAAAACTAAGTCCATTGAACTTAAACTCAAAATTTGACAAAGCCAGAAAAGTAGGGGCAACAACGAGAAATCGTAATTTATTTTATGTAAGGTAGGTGCACTTGAACACAGTTTTAATGCTTTAATTTTTTTTTTGATGCAGGAGCAAACACATCACCCATTTTCTAGTTAATTTATTGTTATAAAAGTATTACATTAACAAGAATTTTAACATTAAGAAAATTTTACCTTGTGAAAAATATTGATGGCAGCAGCAGCCCCTCTGGAGCGCCACTGCCATGACGCCGGGTGCAGTTGGGGAGGCGCCGCGGGGGCTGTGCTCCAGGGGGCTGGCAGAAACTGGGAAAAGGTGGAAGCCATGGCCCCTTCTGAGTTGGCACGGCAGCAGCCTCGTGCTCCCTGGGCAAAGCTGAGGCCGCCCAGCTGTGCTCGGACCCCAGGCATCTCTGTGCTCTTGAGGGCCAGGAATAGTTGGGAGCCCAGCCCAGAGAGGAGCCGTGCCCTTCTGGGTGCAGCTGCAGCCCCGGCCACAGCTGCTGGCCTGGGTGTCTCTGTGTTTTCAGGGGCCAGAATCGCCTCTGCTCCCGCAGGTTGGGAAGGGCCTGCTCCCAGTGTCTGGCCTCTCGCTCCCAGCACCCACTCTGACCTTGGAGCAGAATAGAGGCTGAGCCCAGGCGCTATCAAGACCCAGCCAGCTGCTCATGTGCTCAGGGCAGCTTTGACACGTCCGGCCCCTGCAGCCTTAGCCGCCTCCAGACTTTGGGCACCGACAATCACAGGAGGGAGGCTGAGAGGCGGCTGAGGGCAACCCAGCACTTGGCCTGCAGTACCACTCAGCACAAACAACCTAGGCAATGGCAGCCAGCAGGCACATAGGCTCCAGAGTGAAAAGAAGCAGGTCCCCTGTGAAGCCCCACCTTCGGTCCAGGGAAGGGTGAAGCCGGGGGGCTGGGCTGATGGACAGGAATGGGAACTTGTGCTTTTTCTGGGCCTTCCCATGGCCTCCCATGAACCAGTCAGCATGCACTCCCTTCCCTCTGACGCTTCCCCCGGAACCAGCCAGACTCAAGGAGAGGATTGGACCACCTGCCCGTGGAGAGGCACCATCCTCTTCAGGGTCTCCTCCCTGCTGAGAGCTGAGCAGTCATCAAGACTACCAGCTGCAGAGAGGAGCCACACACTCCAGAACCTCCTCTCTCCTGAGAGTTGAGCAGAGGTTGGGACTACCAGCTGCGGAGAGGCGCTACCCACTCCAGGCTCTCCTCTCTGCTGAGAGCTCAGTAAGTGTAAACTACGAGCTGTGGAGAGGAGCTACCCACTCCGGCGTTTCTGCTCTGCTGAGAGCTGAGCAGACTTTGGGACTACCAGCTGCAAAGACTAGCTACCCACTGCAGGGCTCCTTCATGCTGTTCCTTCTTCCTACTCTGTCCTCTCTTCGCAGATGGGTAATCGTGTCTCAGTACCAAAGGTCACTCCCCTCGAATGCACAAAAGTGTAATTTCTAACTGAGCAATCTCTTGAGAAGGATGATTTTAAAGCATGCAGAGAAGCTCTTTGTCTGCCTCCCCTTCACAGGACTCCAGGATGGATAGGGCTCCATAGCTTGGGGGAAGAGAACTGGGAAACCTGATGTGCTTGCAAAAGGGTAAAAATTCTTACCAGTTGAACTTCTGGCTTCTCTCTGTCTGTGAAAACTGGTTGTAGAATTCTCTGCCCCTCCATGACTTCCCTTTTACTGGGAACCTATAGATAAGACTGAGAGAGAGATCTTCCCCGAAACCACGCCTCGTGTCAGCATGAAGCTGTTAGATATACCTCTTCAGAGGTGGGATTGATGGCAGCGGCAGCCCATCCGGACTGACCACTACGGTGACACTGGCTAAAGTGTGAGAGGTTTAGCCGGGGCTGTGCACCCCACGGAGCTGGTGGGAGCTGGGAACAGGTGAAAACCGTGCCCCCTTGTGAGTTGGCAGGGCAGGAGCCTCCTGCTCCCTGGCTGCAGTTGTGGTCACCCAGCTGCAGCTCTGGAACCAGGCATCCCTGTGCTCTTGGGGATTGGGAGAGAGCAGGAGGAGTGCCCCTCTCTTCTGGGTGCAGCTGCAGCTGCCCAGCCACACTGTGCTCCCTGGCATCTCTGTGCCCTCGGGGGCTGGGCGGCCTCTCTGCCCCCTGCCCCATAACCACTCCAGAGTCTCCTCTCCGCTGAGAGCTGAGCAGACATCAGGACTACCAGCTGCAGAGAGGAGTTACCCACTGTGGGCTTCCTCTCTGCTGAGAGCTGAACACTCACTGGGACGCCCCGCCTGCGGAAAGGAGCTATCCACTCTGGGTCTCCTCTGAACTGTTCTGTCACTCAATAAAGCTCCTCTTCTCCTTGCTCGCACTCCATTTGTCTCCCTGCCTCATTCTTTCTGGACACAGGACAAGAACTTGGAACCTGCCGAATGGTGTAGCTAAAAGAGCTGTAACGCAAACATGGCTGAAATATGCCCCTTGCTTGCCACATTGTGGATGAAAAGAGGGAGAGAAGAAAGGAGAGAAGAGCTGCGACCCTTTGGCAGACCCAGACTTAGGAGCTCCCAGAGCCAGGGCTGTGACATCCTTCCTGGCGCTCTGTGGTTTCCGGCGTCTCCTAGCTTCTGGGCACCACTGTGTTCCCTGGTGCCAGCCGTGGAAGCTGCTTGCAGTATGTCTGGTCCAACAGCCTCACAGTAAGCCGATGCCCATGCTGGTGCCTGGAGCTTCCCACCCTGCTGCAGCTGCCACGCCTGGCTATGCACAATGGCTGGACCTTGTGCTTGCTTGCTCATATATCCGTCCGGCCGCTCACAACCTCTCAGGCCAAGTGTGTGGAAAGAGCCCAGCAGGCCCAAGCGAAACTTGGGCAAAGGCATCATTGGCCACAGAGGTTTCTGGCTGATGATGATACCTCAAAGATCCATGACAACATCAATTTTCTAAACACACATTTATAATGCATATATAATTGGAAAGCTATACTGCCTTTCAATATAAATCCTAATTGGAAAACTTACTTATATAAGGAAATTCATTGCATTTCAAATGAGATTAATCTCTCTTGAAAATTACATATATATATATATATATATATATACCAAAAGATATGTTTTAAATGAAGTATGTTCTAACACATTATTTTAATTAGAGTTAGTTATTATATCTCATGTGGTAATTTTCTAAATGATATCTTACAAGTGTTTTACCTTCTTGCAAGGAATTATGGCATATACAAAACATCACCAAAAAAACCTAAGCCCATGCTATTATTTTAAGCCATTCTGTTTCACTACATGGCAACCATAGTTATAATGTGAACTCATTTAGCACATATTTATTTAGAGCTTATTATATGTCAGGCACACTAATCATGAGACAAAAGCCTTTGAAGAGCTTGTAGTTGATCAGTCTATAAAAGTTAAATTTAACAAAGGACTGCGATAGTTCTATGGATTATATACTAAATGCAAACAGATCATAATTTTTTGTGTATAATTTCTTCACTCATATGTTTCTCTGTATAAAACTTATCTTTCGGAATGCATTCCAGCATTTCACCATTAAGTAACAATCAACAGCTGATATTTTCTTGTTTTGTTTTCTTTTCTTTTCTTAATAGAATACTATAATTTATTGTGTGCAATATATATATGTATATATAGTATAGGCCCATATTTTAGGTCTCTTTAAACTGACTTAAAATTATCTAATAGACTGCTATAACTTCTTACATTTGAAAATTGTAAGAATGTTTTCTTCTATACAGTAGCACCAAAGATTGGTAGTAGTGGTTATAAAAATTGCACTTCCAAAAACATCATTCATTTCCTCCATTTAGCAATCTACTCTTTCTATGACCTCATCTTATACACTATTTGTATTTAAAATTGCAACTATAAATTCTAAATTTATCTTTACCCTCACTGTTTATTATTACTCCAGCCGAATATCCTGATTTCTTCTTCTCAGTTGATAATGTGGCTTCAAATTCTAGCAACAAATTTCATTAGTAGTTTAGTTTAAAACAATTTGGTTAGTATAGAAGACAGTAAAATTAACCTTTACTGACCACTCAATGTACTGTGTAAAGAGTGCTCACATAAATTTGTTTTCTCTTCTTTTCTTTTTTATTTAAATACCAATCAATTAAAAGCAAATAGTAACAAACTCCAAATATCCCTAAAGGCTTGTGCATTTGTTGGAGAAGGTTAAAGAGTTCCTAAAAAATAGATTAGAGGTTAAATAGAATACTGCAGAAAATAAAATTGCCTGAAGGAATCTAAGATGAGGAGGTCAGTTGATTTAACCTATTGTGTTGATCTACAGTTCTGGGAAAGGAAAATGCCCTTTGGTGAAAACCTGCACACATGTTCATAAAGATTGAACCTGAAACTCACATAATCTCATTCCATTACTTCCATTTCATTTTAATATTCCAAGTGATTGATCTCCTTTGAACCATATTTTTTCCTTATGTAATATTGTGTGCATAATATGCTGGTGTAGGAGTTTATGTTTTTAAATATCAATAAATATCTCAATTGTTAAATAGTGCTAAAGTGTGATAATCTAAAAAGTGCTATTCATAAATATTAAAATGTTTAAAACAGAAATGAACTTATAAAAAACTACACACAGTACACATAATACAAAAATCACAATCACTACCAAGTAACAAAATAAATTATTTTTATAGTAATATTTCTTTTGTTTTCAATGTTCAGAAGATTTCCCAAGAAATTAAAAATACAAAATGTTAGGTATGTAGACCAATTACACAAGTACTTGAGTCTATAGATCAATTACACAAGTACATTTAAATCTAAATATAATCATACTAATATATTAATATCAGTGAAAATATTACTCTAATATTTGTGGAACCATCAAACAAAAGCAGTAAAGTAAATAAGTAAATGCACTGTTTAATTTTAATTTGTTGCCATTGCTTTATGAAAAACATTTTGAAAGAAGGGTAGAGACTGTTTAAGAAATTGTGAAGGATATTAGTTATCCTTTCAGGCACTTTAGGCATTGATACCACAATGATCCATTAGGCAGGCTTAGTTTTGCTTTAAACTCACATTTTTTTCCTTCTCTTTGAAATAGGTATAATTTTTAACCATTATGAAAAACTGTCTCACAAACAGAAATACAAGTGACAAAGGTACTTTTCTTGTAGAACATAGACAAGAACTAAAAGAGAAAAAGAAAAACATGAAATGTGATTTTGAAATATTTAAGATGATTGGTAGAGAAACGTTAAATTTTAAATTAGTAATTCTGTATAATAAAGTAGCTGTTTTTTTCATAAATAATTATGTTCCATTTCCTGTTTGATGACCCAAAATGTTTTATTGTTTTAATGTCACGTACTCTTCCATATTTCACAATATGCGTCTTGTTTGTAATATAAACCAAATTCAATAGTTACATATCCAATTAACTTCATATACACTAATTTCAATGGACTTCAATTTACTTGGCCTAAAATAGTTTTTCATTGCTTTTCTCTTGGTAGAAAACATCTTATTTCTCCATATTACTCTGTTTCTATTGGCATTGTTATCAAATAAAAGGAGAAATTATCTACAGGCACGTCATACCTAAGATCCCATCTCTTCTACAACTCCTGTCTCTGTTACTTAAATTTCAATAGTCACAAAATGATGTTACCTTTCCAATTGTACATGTAAAAATTATTTACAAACTTTCCAAATAAATTTTAGTTAAAAAAATTATGTAGTCATGTGATGACATTCTCCAGAATCACTGTAGAGCCTTGATAAAAGCACATTTGAACCCTTTTCCATTTGATCGCTAAATTAATTAAAAATAAAATTATGTAAACAAAATGTTTTACCCAATGAATAAGATATGTAGAATTGGTTAAAATTATTGACTAAGTAAATATCTTATATTTAACCTGCCTTAAATTCTTTATCTTTTCTACACCCGTTCATGTAATATTGAACATACATACATACAAAAAATCTTTTATCAGAGTTTATAATAGTCAGTATAATGGTCCTCCAGAGATATCCATATTCTAATCCATGGAACAAGTGAGTGCATAGCTTTTCATGATAAAGTGGTATTAATGTAGCAGATGGAATTAAAGTTGCTAGTCAAATAATCTTAAAATAAGGAGATTGTGTTGAATTATCTGAAAAAAAAATTGAGTGCAATAACAAAGATTCTTAATGTGGAGGAAAGGGGCAAAAGAGGAAATTAGGGTGATGCATGTGAGTAGAACTCAACCTGCTGTAGTTGGGCTTTGAAGATGGATGAATAGGTTAATGAGCTAAGGAATATGGGTGCTTCTAGAAGTTGAGAAGGGAAAGAAAATGGATTCACCCCTACAGCCTCCAGAAAAAAATGCAACCTTGCTGATGCTTTAATTTTAGTGTGGGGAGACACATTTCAGATTTCTTTTCTTCAAAAATTAAAGTAATAAATTTATGTTAAGTCACTAAATTTGTGGCAATTTCTTACAGCAACTATCGAAAACTAATACACTGTCTCTAGTTAATAGGGAAGGGACTCACTGAACATAACAAGAAGTTAGATTACAGTTGAGTAAAACTGTTTAAATTAAAAATACAATATCTCACATAAAATCATTATATCAAAGAACATTAGAGTTTCTATATCTTTCATCTTTCTCACTGTACTTTGAAGACCAAATATGTCAGTTATGGTTGATAGCTGTAAACAACAGAAATAGACTTGAAGGTTTTTAGCAGAATGATTTTTTGAAGGACATTAGATGATTCATGAATAGTCTTAGAAAATAGACAGAAATTAACAGAAGTGAGACAGTCTGAGGTTTCAAAATCATAGAAAAAGACACCCAACTTTGGATACCACTTCTGTCACAGATGGATTGCCAAGTCCACTCCTGCAGCTCCTCCTGGGTATGTCTCACAGTCCCTGCCTCTTTAAGAGTTTTCTCACTTGCTCCTGAGTCATTGAGATGTTCAGTATGCAAAGTTCCACCCAGGTGTAAATATCTGGAAGGTCAAAACTAATGCGTGTACTCACACTTTAGATTACAGGATTGTGGAGAAAAAAAAAACAGGTTTGATATAACTTCTGTAGAAGAAGGTTAGTCCCTGTCTTTTTTCAAGACTTACAGAACGAGAGCTCCTCAAATCACAGAGGAGTCTGTAAGCTAAGTACCTCCTAAGCACTTACATTTAACTTTAAATATATATGTATTTTATAATTATTGTCATCCCATTGCAAAGAAGAGGAAGCTGAGGTTGAGATTAATGTTAAGAAATTTGCCTAAAGCCATGTAAATAGTAGTCAGAAACAAAGGCAATCTTTAGATGCCAGATTCTCATTTGCTGCAAGCATGGTGCCTAAAATTCAGCATTTATGTAATGTACTGGAGTACAAAAATGACTATTTTAAAAAAATGGCTTTTCAGGAGAAGATAAATATTTCCTGTTTACTTAAAGTTCACTTGCCTACCAAGGTTATATTCTCTCTCTCTGCATTTATTTTCAGGCTCTGGGTACACAGGGAGAGGATCATTTTCTATGTGGAGCCTGAGGTTGAGTATGAGGGTACCATACCACTTCATATCTGTTTTTTAATTGACTATTCTGGGTTCTTATGGCATCTAAGGGTTCACTACCCAGATTTAACAGTTTAAATTTAATTCAGAAAAAAACTATGCAAAGAAATTGCATAGTCAAAACATAATCCATTTTATGTATTTTATACAGCATATATAGAAAAATGAATTATCTCCACTTTGTAGTCTGTAATAATTTTCAAAATTTATACTTTGTTTAGAAATAATAAACTGACTTCTGATAACCTGTATTAGATTCTATCACAAAGAAATATGCATTTTACAATATCTTTTATTATGCATCTGTCAAATTTGCTTTCTTAAGCACATATAACACTTAGATTGTAGCCCATGTAAAACTTACTGAAGCTAAAATACTTTCACATAAAGCACTTTTAGTTAATCAGTATTTTGGAGCTCTTAAAACAAGTGTTTCTATAAAACTGCATCACATTTAAATACTGATTCCATCATATACGCTTCGCACTCTTTGTTGCCTGCGAAGATTGATTGGCTTCTGTTGCAGTACAAAATGAAATTCAAATTTGTAATTTAAATGAATGTAGCTTCCCTTACATTGCTTCTGCTTGAAATGAGAGCCTCCACCCTTGTCCATAAAATCTTCCCTAACGCTGAGACTGTATTTCTCAGCTTACTGGTGGGCATCAGGTCATCAAAATGAAGGCCTTAGAAATGAAAAACTAATCCTAGCAATGCTGGCAAGGCCCTTAGGTGGTATTTGGAATACAGGAAATCCTCAATGAAAACAATCACAAAGACTAACCTTTGGCTTAATGATACCCAATTTCAGTAAAGTAAAATTCTCAGGATGAGTTCCCCAGGCTATACTGCCTATGAGATCAATGAAATAGCAAATTATTCAGCCAATCTTCAGACTTGTGGAAAAATTGCACTACCCAGAAGAGTTACACAGAATGTTGAAGGTTGTACTATACAAAAAGAACAAAACTACAACCTTTCTGGGGGGCAGGATTATTTCTTATATCTTGCTTACAGGGAAGGCAGTTTGGACACTCCCGGAGGAGAAAGTGAAGACTGGCCAGAGGCAGCGGCTCATGCCTGTAATCCCAGCACTTTGGGAGGCCGAGGTGGGCAGATCACCTGAGGGTGAGAGTTGAGACCAGCCTGACCAACATGGAGAAACCCTGTCTCTACTAAAATTGCAAAAGTTAGCCGGACGTGGTGGCACGTGCCAGTGATCCCCGTTACCTGGGAGGCTGAGGCAGGAGAATCACTTGAACATGGGAGGTGGCGGTTGCGGTGAGCTGATATCGCGCCATTGCACTCCAGCCTGGGCAAAAACAGTGAAACTACGTCTCAGAAAAAAAGAAAAAAGAAAAAAGAAAGAAAAGAAAGACAAAAGAAAAAAACGTGAAGACGTTACCGAAAGTCATATGGAAAATGGGAATGGATTCTCATGAACAGGAGCTCAAGTTTTTGTGCTGACAGATATGACCAGAAATGGAAGTAAAGGGAGGAAGCATTTAGTTCTTGAAATCTTTAAGGCAGAAAACATTGCTGGTGTGTGTGTGTGCGTTGTTTGTGTGGGTCTGTGTATTCATGGATGGAGAGGTGGAGAGGTACTAGGTACACATGGAATTTTTGTGGTTCCCTTTCTGCCACTACTTATGCCAGCCTGGGGAAAATATCTTTTCCTATGCATGCCTGAACTTTAATTCAAAAATTATAGATAGCTATTATGAGAGACACAATTTCATGATCCCCAAAATAGTAAAGAATCCATGGATGATTTGACACTAACAACTCCTAATTTGTTTCTACTAGTAAAGCTAGCTCTTATGAATAAATGCTAAAATGCATGGTACCAAGACACGAACCATGTCATAATATGGTAGTCCCAGATTAAATACATTCTCATAATCCTTCATAGAATCTGATTTACAAACTTTCTTCTACATTGCCATATTAGAAACTAGATTTCTAAATTATGATGTACCTATGGAATTTAATACACTCATACATATAATGGAACTTGGAAAATATAATACCATTACTATTGCAGATGGACTCATTAAAATTGTGTATAGTGAGTCCTGTGCCAGAAATGCCATATCGTGACCTTGCAATGTTTGACTGCAATTACCCTAATCCACTGGCCTATATAGGAAACTGCCTTTTCTGCTATAATCTTATGTGAGGGTAAACTTCTGGTCATAGAGACATATTCTTCTTAATGATATAATAAAGTGAGGATATAGCATCAATATTTAAAAAAATTTTAAATTAATACCTACATATCTGGTGAAATATAAATTATGTATTTCTCTCTTTTTGACAGGAACCCCTTTCATTCATAATTATATGCAGCAAAAAATATTAAAAACATAGTACATAATTTAAAAAAAAGATAAATGCAGGAATTTACCATTCTTGAAAATCACACAATAAGGCAGCATTTAAGTTTGTTTATTAGTGGATAAAAAGATATGGTTTTCTGTCCATAATTGTTAATAACTTATTTCTGTATGTAGAAATGTGGATTTAATATAAGCATTAATGGAAACAAATGTATTTATTATTTATTCTAGAGACACTGAATATTGTGTTTTTAACTTAAATTAGTTCTCATTTCAGCTAGGTAATACCAACAAAATATGTTTTAAAAATTCCATAGTCTTAAGATTATACACATACACTGTATAACATATACACACATATATACAGCAAACATGTCAAATGGAAAATGGGAATGGATTTTGTATATGCTGTATATATGTGATCAACTACATTTAAATAATGCTTATTATTTTTTAGGCACTGTGATAAGATCTTTACATGCATTATTTTAATTAACTGACAAAAAAAAGCATGGTAGCTAGTATTAATTTGCTCTTTTAGAAAAGGTAACTGTGGTTTAGCTTACTTTTATAATTTGCACAACTTCACCCAACTAGAAATCATGGGAGCCAGTTTCTGAATACATGTTTTGTTAATACATTTGTCATAACAAATATTCAGACACATTTATTTTCTATGATTCTCCATTTCATCATCCTTATATCCACCATTTTTCTTAATTTCATACACTTACCTGTAGCTCATAAGACAGGAATTTTAGCAAGAAGGTAAGGACAAGCAAATAGCTTACAGTGATTTAAATAGGAGATGAGAAATGTGTTGTGGAGGCCACTTGTACACACAGGAAAATGAAGAGTTTGTAGACATGAGAGGCTTGAGTTTTGTCTAGAATGAAAGAGCCAATAGAAAGAAAAATCCATGATAAAGAGAATTATCTAATCAAAAACATACTGGGGTAAAATGATAAGTGATTTTAAAAACTAGTAAAAAAAATTCTCTTGCAAAAGCCTCGGGAGACAAGAGAAGACCCATCAGAAAACTAGAAGATGGATGTAAGGTATCCAAAAAATAGGGCAGAAAAAAGAGAAGTTGCGTAAACATAAATCATTAATTTGCACCCAAAAATAAATCAGGAACTGAATGAAGCTTTATGCTAAAGTAAAAGGCTTGGAGAAGGCTTTTAAGGACGGTGATAAAAGGTTTGAATTAGGTACTAATGTAGAAACTATGCAGCTTAATAAGAAAAAATAGAATGATTGGCAAACATCACTGGGCCATTTAGAGGAACTTTAAATTTATATTAAATATTTCACTTCTGAGAAATTAATTCCTTTAATCAATCTTCATATCTTTCTCAGCGACATGCATAGAGAATTGTCAACATGTTGAGCGACTTTTAATTTTCTAGTTAGATCTTCATAATTACATGAATCGAAATCTTTTTTTTTTGTTTGCAATACAATGCATTTTAAATATTACACATAATCTTGTCATTTACCTAGACCTGCCAACTGTGTGCTTGCATAGATAAAAGGGATTTTTTTAAGTTGTAGAAATTTTTAAATTAACAAAACTCTAAGTACTCTTCAAACAAAGCCGATGTTTTGCAGTGACATAACTAATTCTCTTAAATAATTTTTAAATAGAATAGAAAATCTCTGTACATTATATTTTAAAGGGAAAAAACAACATTCTTTTTCAAAATATGTCAAGATTTATTTTGTTAGAGTCAAAGAAATAACTTGGTTTCTGCATGCTCCATAAATGAAAATTTGTTAAAATTAATAAAAATTTAAATATTCTTTAAACTATTTTAAATAATATTTCACATGATAATAATTCAGTGTACAGTACAACATTTGAAAAGAAAATACCTTTTTCTATAATCTGACAACAGTGTTTCACAAAAGTGGCTGTGTTCGAAGAAATGAAACCCACTAAAATAGGTTTTCATTATAATAATATGTATGGGGATAATTAAGCTAACATAATAATGCTGTGAAAAGGTCTATTTCTTGAGTAAAGAAAAGTTTGTTGGTTAAAAACATGCATTAGAAATCTCACAAATTTTTCAGGGGCAATTTTCTTTATGATTGAAAGCAAGCATTTACAAAAAAAAATGCAGAAATTATACTTAAGTGTTATTCCTTATCTAATTTCATAAATAAAAAATACTTCAAGTATTTATGAGCCAAATGCAATTAATTTCCAAACATATTGCTGTGCATATGGAAGAAGTTTTACATGAGATGTATTGTTTCCTCAACGTAGAATTGAGCTTTCACATATTTTTATTCCACTTTAATAATATTTTCTTGCACAACAAAAATATACTTCATGCATATTAGAGTATACTGACTTACAAAAAACATCAGTATACTCATTCAAGCTAATTTCAAGAATGTTACTAATATTTTTGATAACTTTTGCAGATATTTCAAATTTTTATATTTTATGTTTCATTATAGATTATTACATATTTTATATATTTACACATATGTTATGTTATTACATATTTTGTATGTTACATATGTTATATGTATTATTATATATGTTATATATTTGAATAATTTTGAATGTAATATATATATAATACAGCATACTGTATGTTTCACCCATATTTTGGCAATGCATAATTCTGTTTTTGAACTTGGCATAGCTACAGTTTGGTCATAATCATACATTGTTAGGGTCACATTGATGAACATGCAAATATTGCTACTTTTTCATATGAAAATATTGAGAAAAATATAGCATACGTAGAATATATAAATTTGCATACTGCCTAAACTGTATTCTAAGTAACATTGGTTTCTGTAAAATATAAGGCTATACTATTATTTTCTCAATCTATTATATCTTTATTGTTTATTATTTCATTTAATAACTGTTATGATATATTGCTATATCTTAAGATTTGAGTATTGCTTGATTTTTAATTATGGACAAAGAGAAAAAACAAAAACATAAAAACATTGCAAATATATGAGATTCATAAATTATAAAAATGCTTATGTACAATCAGGAAAAAATTAAAATAATAAGCAACTAATAAAATTAGTTTTGTGTGCCTCAAATTGTATTATCCTGATATTTTTATAATGTCAATTTTGAGAGAAGAATTTTTTTAAAGTAAATTATAGAATTATGTCCTAAGCATAGTTATTTAATTTTTATTCATTCAAATTATGCATCTCACTAATCATATAGTACATATAAAGCTAAATATTTAAAATATTAATCTAAAATTAGGTTAAAACAAAAAAACAAAAATTGAAGGTAAAACTGAAAATCACACATTGAACTAGGAGAAAATGTTATAAATTAATAAACTACTAAACTCACTAATTTTAGGTTATAACCTGTCACTTATAGAAATTAAGAAAATAATAATTAGAATGCACATATTTTCTAAGTACATACAATGTGCCATTTCCTGTGCAATGTCCAATATGTGGGACAATATTCTGAGCCAAAGAAGAATAAAGTCTTTAAAAACTGTCAATTCAGCTGAATGTTGGATAGGTAACTTCAAATTCATTACTCTTTACCTTACACCATACTACAGACTTAACAATAATAATTAATATTAAGCATTAGAATTATTAGGATTATTTCACTGAAACATAGTTTCCTCAGTCATAGATTGAAATGTCATATCTGGATCATTTTATAAATTTTTTTAGATTAGGATTCTTTCCATAGTCTTTGAATACTAGAAATTAAGGTTTGGGAAGGCTCTGGAATCCAACTTTATATTTATAATGGAGAAGGCCTTTAGGTTTGTGCCACATCCTTTAAGGTATCAGTGACTTCTTAAGAAATTTGTAATCATTACTGTAGAAATGTTGAGGCATGATTTAAATGTTTCCACTTAATAGAATAGAAGCTTTTTAGTCCCACATTCACACTTTTCATATATTTGAAAAGGCATGGAAGAAATACTCCTTCCATTTCTTTATCTGGACTACAGGAGAATAATAATCAGAATTTAAATCCAGAATTGAATTCATCAATTCAAATTTAAAAAACTGACATTTTTGAGTGTCAACTCTGTACCAGGCATTCTAACAAAATATGAAATAAAACATTATCCCTGACCTGTAGCTTTTAAGAGCTAAGAAAATAAGACCATCATTAAATGCATATTTTCTATTTCGTGTAATGAATAAATAAATTCTAATGTTGTAGATTGACCTAATTGACACATTCATCCTATTTTTAATGAGTAATACTTTGTCAAAACAATTGAATCATGCACCTTGATAAATAGAAACAAATGTGCAAACTTTGCTTACTCTTTTTTCCCAGGGGAATTAAGATACAGTGAAAAGAAATCTAAATCTAAATCAATAGGAGACCAATTAGACAAATCAGAAAAAACAATAAGAGGTAATATTGCTCTGCTGGAGTTGTTCATGATCAGCAGTTGAAGATTTTGAGAAAGGTAACATAGAATTTTAAGAGGGATATCCAATTATAGAAGTTACAATGAACTGTTAGTGAATACATGACCAAGAAATCAATTTCAATGCATAAGTTTCTTGTGAAGGACTAAATCTAAATATTCAATCAGAAAGGATACTGCTTTGTTTGCTATACATACACAGATTATGAGAAAGTGACTTGAAACGTTAATCAAAATTCTAACCTCTGCAGATTTTGTGGGGAAAAAAGGCACCAATATAAGTAAGTGTCCTTGAAAAGAGTCTTCCATATCATGGAGAATAAACTAAATGTGTGGTAGTTGTTCATGAATACAAAATAACTAAAATAATTGACTTCAAAAAATGAGAGATCACATTGTAACTGACATTTATATACCATGAAATACAGAATAATTCCCACAACAGAGTGAATATATGTAATTGAATGTTCAAAATAGTGTCATAGATACCACTTTGACTTTGGCCCTAACAGAGAATAAATTTTATTTCTACTTTCTTTTACCATTAAAGTAACAATGATAAGTAGGGAGGACATGTAGTAGGATGGATAGGAGGACTATACATTGAGATTTGTATGAATCACCTTCAAACCATGAGTAGGCAGACTGTAGACCCATCATATGCTTGCATGTCCCATATGTAAAACTTCAAAAGAAAGAAAGAGAACTAATATTCATATGTCTCCACAGTTTATGATATTGTTTTTTCCTTAAGACAGTTTATGATATGGCATTTCTCATCAGACTACACTGATATGATTTGGCTGTGCCCCCACACAAATCACATATTGAATTGTAGCTCACACAATCCCCATGTGTCATGGGAGGGACCTAGTGGGAGGTAATTGAATCATGGGGGCAGGTTTGTCTCCTGCTGTTCTCATGAGAGTGAACAAATCTCACAAGATTCATGGTTTTATAATGGGCAGTTTCCCTACATGTGCTCTCTTGCCTGTTGTCACATAAGATGTGTTTCTGCTTCTCCTTCACCTTCTGCCATGATTGTGAGGTCACCCCAGCTATGTGGAACTGTGAGTCCCTTAAACTGCTTTTTCTTTATAAGTTACACGTCTCATAGCAGTATGAAAATGGACCAATACATATAATCATATTTGCAGGGAGCTACTTGGGAGGCTGAGGTGGGAGGATCACTTGAGCCCAGGAGGCCGAAACTGGAGTGAGCTATGATTGCACCATTGTTCTCCAGCCTGAACTCTGACTCAAAAAAAAAAAAAAAAAAAAAAAAGAGCAAGGAAGTCTAAATCCAGTGTTGTCCTGGGACTGACAAATTTGAGGATATTTGGGGATGTTTTGCAGGATCAGATCAGAGGCTGGATATTGTTCAGCAAAATTACTGCTGTAATGACAAACCTGGTAGTCCTTTCTTAGATCTCATCCCATTAAATGTACAAGCAGTATTCAACACATTTGATTAATTCTCTACTTCTTGAATCACTCTTACCTTGACTCAAAAGATAAAACTTTTTTATGGCACTCCTACCTCAACAAATAATTATTTTCAGTCAAACTTACTTGTTTCGTTTCATTTTTTTTACCTAGTCCTATAATGAGCCAGGCACAAGTCTCTAATTAGAAATACACATCCGGTCACATGGTTTACATGGTTTTATATATCACATATATGCTGCCCATTCTCTAATTCATATTACTTGTCCTAATTTTTCTCTTGAACTCCAAACTACTAAACATTTCTACTTTGCCACCTAATAGTTGATTCTTTGTGTTGATTTTATGTATTGAATTGACTTGGCCACAGAGTGCCCAGATATTTGGTGATCTTTATTACTGGCATGTTATTGAGAGTGCTGTTGAATGAGATTAACAGTTGAATCCATTTCTGAGTAATGCAGACTGCCCTCCATAAAGCATATTATTCAATTAATTGAAGGCCTGAGTAGAACAAAAAGTCTGACCTTACCATGAGTAAGAGGGAACTTTTGCTTGATTGCTTTAAGGTGATTGTGGTCTCTTCTGCCATCAGACTTTTATTGTAACATCATCTCTTTTTTGTTCAACAGCCTGCCAACATTTTCATTGAAACTTACACCATTACTACGCTTGGTTCTCATGCCCTTAGCCTTGAACTGGAACTACAACATTAGCTCTCCTGAAACTCTATCTATCTAGCAGATCTTGGGACTTCTCAGCTTCTATAATACTGTAAGCCAATTCCTTATTATAAATATAAGCTTGTGTATTTGTGTGCGTGCATGTGTGTGTGGGGGTATGTGTATATGTATCTCTCTTATTGGTTCTGTTTCTCTGGAGAAACTTAATAAACTTGATATTCCACCTGTGTTGCATATCTACAATTTACTCCTTTGGATACATTTTCCGCAATTTTTCCTTTTTGCTTTGTACCATAGAGAATGTAATTTATATTAACAGTTTCAACAATTTCCTGTGCCTCCTTTCTTTTAGTTGAATTTGCATAATGAAAGGCACAAGAATGAAGTCTATGGAGTAAGAGAGATTACATTGGAGCCCTCCTACTAAGATCAGCATGTGCTGGTTCACTTTAATGAAGAACACAGCTTTCTTTAGACAGTTCTACTTATGGAACTATTCCCTATCATTTGCATTAACTGCCCCTTCTCTTTGTCTTTTCAGACTTAGGATTTATAATGCTAATCACCCCCCAATCACAGTTATTACCCTCCAGAGTATTGTACAACTCTTTCTTGATTTTCCTAGACCTTGGTAAATAATCTCACCTCTTTATTAAGTTCTCTTCAAATTACCCAAGTTGAGTATGCCATCTGTTTTCTGTTGAATGCTAACTGAAACATCCCCCAAAGTCTTCATCTCACAGACTCCTTAGGAAGTAGCAAATGCATTTAACAATTGCAAAGGAAAAAATTTTGAAGTTATCTTTGTTTTCTCTCATTTTTTTCCTCTTCACATCAAATCCACCCATAATTCTTGTTGGCTTTGCCTTAAAAATATACTCAGATTTTGATTACATTGCATCTATTCTCCACTCCTAGTACTCTACTGCTTTGGTTATCTACATCCTATTCTCATTGTAGCAACCAGACTGATCCCTTTAAATATATATATATATATTATGTCACTTCACTGTACAAAACCTTAAAGAAATTCCCATCATACTTAGAATAACAGCCAAACTTTCATCATATTCTAGAACACGATATGGTGCTTATCTTGCAAGGCTCTCTTCTTGCTTCATCTATACCAGCTATATCAACTTTGTTATTGATCCTTGAATAACTCAAGCATGATTTTGCCTCAGTTCTTTGCTTATTTTTTGATAAAAAACTCTTATTTCTGATATCTTCATTACTCCTTTCTTCACTTACTTTAGACCTATAATAACCTCTTTCTTAGCAGTGAGCTATTTCCTGATAACTTTACATACATGAAAACCTATCATACCATTTTATTTCACTCGTCTTCCTTGATTTAATCTTAAAAACTAAGATCTTCCATACATATTACTGACATTTATTATTCCTAATGTTCTTTTATTTAGTTCTACAAATTTTAGTTTCTATTTAGTATCATTTCTCTTCAGCATAAAATTTATGCAAGTATTTATTTTTATAGTGTAGTTCTGCTGGTTCAAATTCCTTAAGCTTTTAGTTTCCTGAATATGCATTTTTTTTTTTTTTTGAGACAGGATCTTACTCTGTCACCCAGACTGGAGTTCAGTGGTGCAATCTTGGCTCACCACAACATCTGTTTCTCAGGCTGAAGCGATTCTCCTGCCTCAGCCTATCAAGTAGCTAGGAATACAAGTGTGAGCCACTACAGCCCAGTTAATTTTTGTATTTTTAGTAGGGACGGGGCTTCACCATGTTGGACAAGCTGATCTTGAACTCCTGACCTCAAATGATCCACTTGTCTGGGACTCCAAAAGTTCTGGGATTACAGGTGTAAGCCACCAGCATTTCTTTTCTGTTAACTGTTATCTTCTGTATTATTTACTAAACTCAAACATTTCTAATGTGGTCAGCTGTCATTCTTATCTTTAATACACTGCCTAAAATATGTCATTTTTCTCTTCATGTTTTTGAGATTTTCTCCTCATTTTTGCCTGTTTGATCATGATGTCACAAATTATGGTTGACTTTGTATTTGTCTTGTTCAGGTTTTGCTGAACTTATTAAATATAAAATTGGAGATTTAGATCAAACTTGGTATTTCTCAGCCATTAACTTATTCAATTTTTTGTCTGTTTCTTTATTCTATTTTCCTTCAGGTATATCCTCTTATTACCTTTATTTAGACTGTTTAATTAGCCCAGAGCTTCCTAAACCTCCATTCATTTTTCTTCAAACTTTTTCACACATTCTGCTTTACATATAGGAAAACATCTATTCACTATTATTTAAGGTCACAGAATTTTCCTTTTCTTATTCTTCCCATTTATCTGCTAAGATTCTATCCACTCGTTATGATATGCTCCCTTTATTTATTTGAACATGTTTGTAACTACTTATTTAACATCTTTGTCTCCTAAAGGCAACAACAAGTAATCATCTTGAGGACAGTTTTTTATTGACTGATTGACTGATTTGAGTCTGGGGATATAGAGCACCTGTTACATAAGTAACGAACTTACAAAGAGAATCCATCTTACATTTCATAGGATATTTTGTCAAGAAGGACAAGATATTTTGCTTAATAAAATAATTTTTAAAAGACTGCATCTAACTAGATAAGGACATAAACAATCACATTTCCCCACTATCAGTCCTCATCAGATGACTCTGTGACCATAAAGAAAACAGGGCTTCAACAGCAACGACATCTGCCACTGAAGGCTCTGCCCACATCAAAGTCTCTTCCAGGCAAGACCCAGGGACTGCCTGGCCTAGGCCAAGAGATTTTTTTTTCTGTCTTCATCACTCTCCCTGGTTTATTTGTTAACCTGTCTCTTTTCTCTTTATGTTAAAAGTAACTTTGTTTGTTTGTAGAATATTTCATCTATAACATTTATATATTAATTAGATGTACTATTATGTATGGTTTGCAATACTGACTACTTGAGAAAAGGCTTGAACCTATGCACCCTCGGCTCTGAGTACCAAGTGAATGGGAAGTACTAAGGAGAATTGCCTCCTTGGGAACGCCAAATAACATGTGACTATTGAGATGCAAACAGCACCAGTAAAAGTCCAACATTGTTGAAAAGCACAAATGTGTTGACCTGGTTATCTCTGACTTTGCATTGTTCATGAGACTGGGTCACATATTTCTATTAGTTTATATGAATGAAATTATTGTTTGTATACTACACATTGCTAGTAATATAGGAAGAGACTCTGTGCTCTGTTCTGTTCTTCTAGAAATTGTTTATTTTATTCTAGTAGATGTGTCATCTATTTTTAGTCACTATGAACTTGAGTAGGTTTGGTTTACAAAAATAGGGCAGAAGTGTCTATAAAGCTCATGATGTTTTCCATGCTCCTGAAACATGGTGAGACCATCAACTTCCAAACTGTATGCCCATCAGTTCTTCTCAAAACTTGTATTTAGACTTCCTTAGAGCAAGTCCAGAGAAGAAGGTATTATAGTTTGTGTCTCAGTTTCAGTACTGGAGTAACAAAAAAATGTTACAAATTTGCAGTACTTGAGTAGTGACAGATCTTAAATAGTTGCCATCATTGCTTAATATCAATTATCTCTGTTTTGCTCTTAAATTTCTAGCAGCTGCTCTCTGATAAACCTTTTGTACACTTGTTCTCCATATGGGAAGCCCAGTCTTAGGTCAAGTTCTCATGGTTAACTTCTAGGTAGATTGTTTCCCCCATCCCATGGAGCTAATTTCTCTCCAGTGACCCGACTCATGTAGTCTAGTTACCTTAGCTGCCCCAATCACTGATAACTGCTCTTTTCAGCTTGGTGGTACTGGGATGCTCTCATTAGTTTCCAACTCACTGCACTGTGGTCAGGAACCTGTCTCCAGGGAGAGCTGGTATGACCATGGGCCTTGATTTATGAATCTTTATTCCCTAAGGACCAAAATATTAAAGGCTCTCTGCTCTAGAAGGCCTAAAATGAGTTAACTTATATATTTCATACACTATGAGAAAGAAAAGTAGATAGAGCAGTCTGAAAATGTGCAGTATACAACATTTCTCAGGCCCTGAAAACAAGAGGAGTCTTTACCACCTACCCCCAACTCATGCCCTTGGGGAAATTGGGGCAATTATTTAAAGGTATTTCTTCTCTTACTTGGAATTCTAAACTGATAATTTAAATAAAATGCCCTCACAAATTCTACAACGTGAGTCTTACCCATCATGTTCATGTTCCTAGAGTATACAATACAAAGAAGAATGTATAGCCAATTGATGGCTTCTGTTCAATTTAGAAACTGTCCCTTCTTTTTTCTTTTAAAACCTACTAGCAATTGCTGCTAATTAGAGCATAACATCAACCTGTGTCTCCCATGTTCAGTCTTCAAATTTGTCCCAATAAACTCTTTACTTATACTAATTTTGTCTTAGTTTCTTTCTTTAGGTCAATACATGTTAATGTTTTTTAATATTGGGATGATTAGTCTAATAAGTCTGTCTATCTATCTATCCTATCTAATCTTATTAAGCCTCATCTTTACAAAATATGACATTAGGTGAATAATGAATACACTGATGTTTGTAATAACTTCACATGAGAAATTAAACCAACAGATAAAAAGGAAAACAAAACCCCCATACTTCTATGCAACATGATATTCCAGAGAGGTGCTTACATCAGGACAAGTAGGATAGGAAATGATGTGGACCACTCTAGGAACCAGCTTAGGTTTGTAACTGGAACACAGAGGAGAACTTAGCCATCTTTGCTTGGATGATATCCAGAGATCAATATGCTTTCACTGCCTTTTTTTCTGCGACAAAGAAAATAGTTTATCTAGATGAGAATATTAATCTAAAACTTTCTGATTAAATTATTGTTGAATAGGGTCAGATGGCACAAATCAGTTTTCCCTGGTTTAATTACACCTGAATAATTTGAAAAAAAAAAAATAAAACAATAACATTAGAAAAGAAAAGATCATGGATCATTGAAAAGCAATGTCTAACAGGGCTGTATCTTCTCTACCTGCATTCATTCCAACATCTAGTAATAGACAGAGGGTCATTGTCTACATAATTCCTGCCATAGAGGGTGTATGTAGGTGCCCCAAGCATGCAAGTTTCCAGAGTGTATGCTGTATCCTCCCTGGCCTTCAATCACTATACACTTTTTTATTTTTGAGTATGTGCTAAATAAATATAACTGTTTATGTAAATCACCAATCACAATGATAATTCACAAAAAGCAGTTATATCAACATTTTTGCTTAAAGTGATTACTTTGCTGCTACTACAAGGAGAAAGCATGTACACAAAGGTTTTATGTCAATAATAATTTGCCATTTGCTGTGAATCTACATATCTCAGAGATACTCCTCACTGGCCCTGTCTTTTGAGGCTTACAATGTAAATAGCTCTGAGCTGGCAAGTTGTCCTGATGGCTCATTTCCTAGTTTTTCTTTCAGGTTTTACAAAAACATTAAGCATACATCAAGATGTATTGCCTGAAACCTGCTTTATATTGTCTTGATGTGACTTCAGAAGATTTTTCTATTTTGTTATGTTGGAGAATTTGACATTTGCCATCATTTTATTGGTATTTAACATGTTTCCCTGGGGCTACTTGGGAATAGAATTTTTAAATTGCACTGTCAAACCAGAGGCTGGTTACAATTTTAACTACCTTAGATTTGGGCTATATTTTAGCTATCCACTGTATTCACATGCCATCTATTTGTCAAACCTAAAAGTGATTATTTAAAGTTTTTACTAGTTTCAATTCTGAGCTTTACAGATAAAATATTAATTTTTCTGCTGACAATATCACCACCAAAATGTCCCACACATTTGCCAACAATTCTTTTTTCTAATAACATTAACGATGTAAGTGAATATATGTTGACTCTTAATTATTTATTTATTCATTCATTTACTTATCAATATTCAGTATATCTTGTTTCTTTCTTGAGCAAATTAACAAAATACTTACTTTCTCAAATCTTAATGTAAAAATATACAAGGGATTATAGGTGAAAATTTTATTGTTTTTCAGTAAATTAAAAAAACCCTCAGAATTTACATTTGAAAATTCTGAGTGAAAAAAGTTATTTGATTTATCTCATCTATGTCTCCTTTTATGTATACATATGCATATGTATACACACACTTTTTCAAGATTTTAAATTTTATATAAATATAAATTTATAAATATATAAACTCACTGAATGTGGTTTTGTTCAGGGTCACAGATCCATTTGAGATATTGTTTACATAACTGCTTCCAAATGTGACTGAAAATGACAATTATTCAAACACTCAATAAATGAGTACCAATTATTTTCATATCACTTGAGATACAAAGATGACAATGATGTGATCTTCATTCTTACCATTTAGGAGGCAAAGAGGATGGGTAAACGAATAACTTCAGAGCAAAATAGCAAGTGATTTATGTACAAAAATGTTCTAAGAGTACAATAGGGAAAATGACTAAAGATGCAAGAGAACATAATGAGGAATTCCGAGAAAGTGACATTTGAGATAGATTTGAAAGCATGAATTTCTGTTCAATAAGAAGTCAAGAGGGTATTTCCATACAGGGAATTTATTTCCATAAGGCTTTCCACATAGGACAAAAGAAAAAGAAAAAGAAAAGGCTTTAATAGAGATAGAGAGGTGAATGGTATAATTTTAAAAGCTGATGATTAACTTAAAATTTGTGGAACATACTCCATTTAAACTGTAGAAAAATATGAGGACAGTTTGAACAGAAATTGAATGTCAGATTAGGATAAGATTAAGATGCATTTAGGGTTAGAAATATTGACTGGGACCAGATTCTGAAGGGATAGTTGCCATTCTAAAGTGTGTAAATCTTAGATTTGAGATAATGTGAGGCCATGGAAAACTTGGTTGTATGGGTAAAATATGTTTCAATCCTAAAATATCAAGAAAATAAATTTTAGCAGCGTACTGCTTTCATCTTTTCTGTTTTATGTAAAGAAAACATTGCAAATATGTTTTCTTTTATCACTCTCGCCAACCACTGCCCCCTGCCCCTACTCACACACATCTCTCATGATTTTCATACTATGTGGTTGTCATTTGGCCCACTGTTTTAAAAGATTTGGTACATGCTCTAAAATAGTATCTAATATGCATCTGAGTACCAGGAAGATCTGTAGATGCATGTGTGTGTATGTGAGGGTAATTTTAATCATTATATTGAATACTCAATGTTTAAAAATGTCTCTTCCTCCTGGAGGTCTCCACTGTGCTAGGTTTCTAGGCTTGACTTTATGGCACAAAGAACTGCTACACCAAAAACAGCAATGGTTCCAAAATAAAACTGCAACACGTTATCTTGAGGGTTCTTGCTACTTTTCAATTTCTCATTTCTCATAGGTAAATCCCAGGATGAATAGGTGAAAAAAAAATGTGTTCTGAGTATGGGTTTGGATAATGAACTCTAGTTATCATAAGTAGGGCTATTGTTATACATTGGAGGGTGGATGGAGAAAACTGGTGAGACTGCCAAGTGGTAGGGGGCCCTGGAGAAACTCCAACCAGCCTTCCCACAAGAGTAGAGCCTGGGGACGTTCACGACATTCGCAGCTGAAAGGAGCCTGGCCCCTCCTTTTCCTGTGTAGAACCAAGGATTCAAACCACTGGGCAGAAAGCTCTGCAGGGGAGGGACTCTGGCCTTGCAAGAGTCCCTGTCTCCCCCTTTCTGTCCCTTTTCACCCAATAAAACCCTGCTTTACTCACCCTTTAAGAACTCTGTGAGCCTAAATTTTCATGGCTGTGGGACAGACAAGACCCCCATCTTTAGCTAAACCAAGGGAAAGTACTGCAACATTTTTGGTGCCCAACATGAGGCTCAAGAAATGATAAGTGAAATGGGAACTCAAAAACCTCTCGCTATTGCATCTAAGCCTTTTAAGAGTGAAGAAAGCCATGCCCCCATCCCCCCACCCCCACAGCTCCCAGGCCTTTTCATGACCTCTTTCTTCCTTTTTCAAGAGGGACCCAAGAGCAGCATCTTCATCTTCTACAACTTCCCCCTTCCTGCTGGGGCTGGGACACATGGCCCAACGGTCCCAAACAGTCCACTGACGGGTCCCAGCCACAAGCTGCTGCAAGAAACCCAGTGACTGTGTTTTCTTCTGCCTGCCTGTGTGTCAACTGTGCATGATGTCTGTAAAAACAGCCCTAATGAATTTTGCCTAAAGGAAGACAAGCTCTTGGAGCTAATATTTTTAAAAGGGAAAATGAAAGCTGTGGTACCTTTCAGTTCACATGACTTTAGTCTTTGAGAAATAAAAACAGCCCTAAAGACTATTGGTAAAATGCAGGTCAGATGCCAGGTTTTCTAAGTGTTTTAAGGATACAAACTGCTTTTGGGCTTTTGAGAACTGTCTGTCTTGCCTGCTTCACAATTGGTAAGGTCTAGGGACATATGTAACTAACCATGCCCTTAACTAAGAAGGCAAAGTTTGGCTACAATTAGCACACAATTAAAGCACCTTACCAAGTTTTACCTTAAAGTTAAAAATTGTGAGGATTTGCCATTATAACATATAATTGAAACTACTGAAAATAGATTTACATGCAAGGGGTGCAAGAACAGTAATGTTGTAGTGGAGTTAGCATAGAAAGTCAACACCAAGACAAAAGTATGCCAAATTGCAGGGCTTTTATTGCCGGCGGCCACGGAGGACTCACATCTCTCCAAACCGTGGCCTTGAAAGGAGGGTGTCAAGACCTTTTATACCCGTAAAACCACCTCGGGGGTGAGGGTG